>NCQV01132716.1:0-11804 GCA_002740545.1 Lophocereus schottii | reverse complement strand
TCTCAATTAAGAGCAAAAGGGGGAGGCGAGCAGAGGCCAGAGGGAACGAATTCCTGGAGTTTTGCAACTTTCGTTTTTCACGTTTTTCATTTCTTTTTCAATTCAAAATCTGGGCTTGGGTTCTGTTTGGATGTACTTCGGTTGTATGCTGTTCATTTCAGCCATAGATTACAGATTTATGATCAAAGTCTGTTCAATTTAGATTCTAATCGTTCAAGTTCACTTCTCTTGCTTTGGATTGGTGTGCTCTGCTGCTTTTGGGTTCGATTGCTCTGCTGTGTGCCCGTCTTGCTGTGTGCTCGTCTTCGCTTTCCTCTGCTTCGTTTGTGCAAGGTTGCGAAATAATTGCGGCCAAGTGTTTGGGGTTGAAATTATTTATGGTTATTAGTTCCTTACTTTGGCTAGATCATTTGCAAAGCATAGAATGGCCCACAATTTCCTGAATTAATCTTGTTTATTGAGTCTGTTAATTTGTGGAATAATTTCAATGAAAATTTTGGTAACTAATTTCACAATTTCATCCCTGCGGATCGGCCCTAAGTACTACAACGAAAGTTGTAGGTATGCGGATGTTAAATTTTCACTAAGAAATTCATAAACATGTTTTTGTACCTTTAACGAACAAAGTGGCAATCAATTCGAATATGTTTTGTGTGCTCATGGAAGATAGGATTTCTGGCGATATGAAGTGCAGCTTGATTATTATAAAACAAGTGCATGGGCTACTTATGAAATATGCCCAAGGAAGCTAAGACGTACTTCAACCAAAATAACTCACTGGTAACACTAGCAATAGAACAATACTCAGCTTCGACGAATGATCTTGAGATAGTAACTTGCTTTTTGGTCTTCCATGAAACAGATGATCCTCCAAGAGTCACCAAATTCCCAGTTAAGGAGCATCTAGTAAGGAGACATGTGCCCCAGTCTCAATCACAAAAGGCAAACAAAATGAGATCATTGCATGCTTGAATTAATATCCCAAAACGGATGTCCCTTTGACATAAAGTAGAGCACAAAATCTTATCTAAATTTACAAAATATATCTAGAGATATAATTCTTTAAATATACAATTTCCTAGTTCCCTTAACACCAACATTAATTACTGTGTCTTAGGTGAAGTCATTTCATGAAAGTCTATTATGAGACGGCATGTTATATCAAGCAACACTATATATTTGCTAACTTCTATTAACACTCTTTAATGATGAATTTCAAGTCTAAGTTAATAAAATAAAAAAATTATAATGAATTAAATTCATATTCATTTTAACTCAAATGGGTGCAATATTTGTATTTGTTTCATACAAAAAAATAGAAATACTCTAATTTGGTTTTTAATTGGGAACTTAAAGTCGGTTGAAATGACTTGAATCTTAATTAGATTACATGATGTCATCTAACAATTCATGTAAATTAACATACATATAAAATAATGAAAAGCTTTACGACAAATATTAGAGGCTCTAGAACTTTGAAGAAATGATCTTAAACTTTAAATAACCAATACCTATTATATACATCTAGGAGTACATATTCCCATGTCCATGCAAGTAGCAATATTACATGTTGGCATGGGCTTTTAAGGGCCAAAAAAAAAAAAAAAAGATAAAACCTAACTTCCCCACTCCACGTTGATCAATTCCTTCCTCCCACTATGCTTTCTTCTCTCTCCTGTTTCTTTCTCTTTCGTGCATCTTCTCTCTTTCTTCCTCTTTGCTACAAATATTCAGAAATTCTGGTAAATCCAGGAGAATAGACTTGCAAATCGAAGAACTTCACTATTTTCGTTCACAATAATTGTCTGTCAAACCTCAATATAATAGTACCTAATTTCTTTTTTTTAATTTCTTCCTTTGAGTTAATTGCAATTAATCTAAGAATCCCCAATTCAGAGAAATAAATAAATAAATAAATAAATAAATGGATTTACTAGTTCAATATCTTCAATGTAAAAATTTCAAGCTGTTGTTGTGTGAGATTAATAAACAAATCTCAACATACAATTCTAATGGAATGATGTCTACTTAATGCAATAAAGCTTACATCCTAAATCCTAAATCATATTATTGTTCATTGGACAATTATGATATGTTCACTTGTGGTTCATTAGTTTCTATGGCTATTATCAAGTATATTCGTCATGCAACCTATTGATAAGTATCCCAAGCCACTAACTATTTCACCCATCAAATTCCCTTTTGTTCACTAGTTATGTTGTCATTGTTTGCTAAACCTTTATTTTACCTGTTCTTTTTCAAGCTTGATGTCAAGCAACCTATCAATGATAAGCAAAGTACGATGTTGTTACTTTGCTTTACCAATGTAACAAAGTTCCCAGATCCCACGACAACCATAGCAAATGAAAAATATATGTATATGGACATGTAACTCACCTTTGATAAGCCTTGTTCACTATGTAACTGAGTATTGTTCATCAGGTTACTTAGTTTATACATCAAAGTTGAGTTCGTCTAATATTGTTCATTTTGTCCAGTCCATGCTCTTGGACACACGTTTGTCAAACATTCCTTTGTTGTCCCGCTTTGAATGTATATCCTCATAGATGAATTCATTTACTATCTCATTAGCTTTTTTCATTAGCTCAATAAGCTTCATTCACTTTATAATCAAATAAGTTATATTAACTATATATGTTTAAAATTGTTCATTGAGTCAATATATTTAATTCAATCCTCAAATCAAGTTTAATTACTACTATTATGGTAAATTAGTTATTGTTCATATGACATACGGAAATGGTACATTGTAAAATTGGCTTTGTTCCATAAATCAGTCGCCAATGTTCATTACAATAGATCTCATTGGATTTTTTTAATTAAATTGAAATCCCATTCAAGTTATTATTTTTCTAACTATGACGAATAAATTTAACAACTTTCATGATGAATTTTAGTTTTGGTGATAAGCAAAACAAGTCTTATGAACAAAAGATATGAAAGACATGAACAATAGATAATTAATATTAATGTAAATAAAAAATAAGACTTCTGGAAGTGAATATTACTAAAAATAACAACTTTAGAAATATTGTTAATTAAGTGATAACACAGGATTTATGAATCCAGTAGCTACTGGTATGTAGGCAATTGGCTTGATATGCTCATTATCGATGTATCCAACGAGTAAATAATTGTCTCTATGAACATTATCAAAATAATAAGTGAGCAAATTGCTCTGCCTTGGTGAAGAACCTTACGACAAATAGTGAAGAAAAATTCTATTTTTAGTTAACTTTATCAAGATGTTCAATGAACAATATGACGAGCATTCTCATGCCCAGTAAATGATGATAATTAAAACATAAACAAAACCTGATTTAATGTTAAGTAACTTTAAAAGTAGCATGTGATAATAATATTCAAATTTACAATAGAGGCTAATTCTATGCTAATCCCAAGTATAACAATTTCATGAAACAAAATAATGATAATAATGGCGATGAGGATGACAAAGATGATGATGATGGTCATGGTGATGATGAAGGATTGGAATCATCAATTGCCTTCACACATAAAGCCATTCTTGACAATCCACCAAAAACATAAAATTTATTAAATAGGAAAACAAGGAATAAGTCAAGTATGTAACCGCATTCTATGTTTAAAAAAAGATAAAAAAAACTAAAAAACAAATAAACATGGTAGTTTTTGCTGAGTTGGTCATCAACATCAGTACCAGGAGCACAAGTTCCTGAGTGTATATAATAAAATGCATTAAACAATACCCCCAAAAAATTTAAAAAAAGTCCCCATAAAAGGCAGTCAACTGCATACCGTTGAGTTTGCAGCGTAGCGTTGACTTTCAATCTTTTGCACCAACTCCTTTCCCCATCGAAAATTGCATCCTTTGAATTTCACTCAATTCTGACCAGTGAATTCCTTAACAATCCCATGGTTGACAAAATAAATTTTTGTCATAAGTTAGGATTCCCATGTGGTCAACCCGCTCAACTTAAATTACTAAATATCACCCCGTCAAAGTTTTATCCACCCAATGGTTGACCCAAGGGAAAATTTCAAAATTACTAGTCAAATGCATTTTAGCCTCTAAAAGAAAATAACGTTAAATGACTTTGTATAAGTATAGCCACCATTCCGCCATTAAGGTAGTGTTTAGTTGGGGAAAGTCATATTTTCAAAAAATGATTCTTCAATTTTCTATTGTTTGGCACAATCAAGGATTAAAACCTATTTTCTAAGAAAATTAATTATAATAACACAACCCTAAATCATATTTATTTATTTAATTAAGTCATATTATTAATTTTCTAGCATTTTATTATCGCATTTAATCAAGAGGATTATTTAATAAACTGCAAATAGTGAAACATGTTTATTTTGGGATGTTACAATAATCCCCCCAATGGAGAAAAATAATTTTCTTTTTGAGAAGATAGAAAATTAATTTTCTTCTTTCAACTATTTGATGATATAATCAGCTGAAATTTAGGTGTAAAATTTGATTTCAATAGTTTGGATGGAAACTTGACTATCCGATTAAAAAAATTAAAATAAACTCAAATCTAAATTTTCCGCTCAAATTTCTTTCATTTGGTTGACATTTATCTCCACCACGATAATTTAATTGATATTTTTTGCCAATAAAATAATGCAGTCCCCTTGACACTAAAATAATTTCAATGGTTTTGATCAAAACTTGATCATCAGATTAAAAATATTGAAATAGGCTCAAATTCAAATTCTAAGCTTCATCTTCTTTCATTTGATCAACATTTTTTCCACAACGACAATTCAATCAATATTTTTACTCCTTAAATAGTGTCGTCAATATTTTTTATCACTATAATAATTTCAATAGTTGGGGTCGAAATTTGATCATTGGATATAAAAGATTAAAATAAGGTCAAATTCAGAATTTCAACATGATATTCCTTCATTTAGCAACATTTTTCTCCGCCACGACAATTCAATCGACATTTTTCACCACTTAAATAATTCAGTTGATATTTTTCGTCACTAAAATAATTTCAACTGTTTAGATTAAAACTTGATTATCCGAAAGCAATTATTGAAAAAACCTCAAATATGAATTTTAAGTTTAAAATTCCTTCATTTGGTTAACATTTATCTCAACTACGAGTCTACGACCATTCGGTCAATATTTTCGTAATTTAAACAATTCACTTAACGTTTTTCCTCTTTTTCATGAAAAATGAATCATCTTATGCCAAATACCAGGAATATGGCATGAAAATCTATGTTCCCTGGAAAACCATTTTCCACAGAAAATGATTTTTCGAAAAAACTATTTTCCTTCAAACCAAACACTACCTAAAAATGATAATTGTACTAGTTGATACGTCTAGCAATTTAAGCTCTACTCTTGTTTGCATTTTGAAGGATTTTGCTACAGCTTACAGCTTCTTATAACTTCTTGCATCTCCTTACAGCTCCTTACATCATTAACATAATCTTAACATCTTCTTGTATCTTCTTACAGCTCCTTACATCTTCTCACATCTTCTTACATCCCATATGAATTTTTGTATAACATTCATTTATTTTGTTCTAGCAATTATATAAATACGTATATATTTTTTTTATTGTACTATCAATATACAGAATTTGTGAATATGCTACGAATACAACATTTATATAAAAGTAAAAACATAATTTAAAGACATAAATCATATTTGAGTTTCGACATGAAATTATATGTTATTATAGATGAAATAAGTGAACATGATTTTAAAATTATAATACAAAGTTTACGTTCATGTTTAAGTCTGAATCATGTATAAAAACTCTCAAACTGTATGTGACCAAAGCATTATAGCTCTTTCATCCCTAAGATTAACCATGGCAATTTAATTTTGTTGCTGTCATTATACGACTGAATATTTGGTGGTCGTTCCAAATTTGACTCACTTGCTGAGATTAATATGCGCTTATTATGCAAAATAATAAATTGTGGAGAGTACAACAAGAAATGATTATCTCAAGCTGCTACTCCTATCTCATTTGAGACATTCTGTCGGTCAATTTAATTTTCTATCTTTTGCTCTTTTTTTGGAAAGTAATTTTCAGTTTTTGGTTGTCTAATATGACAGTGCAATTTTCCTATTTTAAGCACTATTTCTGAATGTTTAAAGGGGTTATTTATAAAATTCCTTAGTAATAATGTATTAATAAGATATTTACATTTAAAATTATTTACTTAAAATAGGATTTCATTTTAAGAATCCTACTCAATTTTGTGAGAAAACTTTGTTTTTAAATTTTTGTTATATTTTATTTATTGGAAGATCAAACTAATGTAAATATAAGAAATCACCTCTAGTGTAGGGCATTTTGATTGAAAAAATTTGTAGGGTTTAATATATTTTATTGTTGTGTAATTTAATTGGTTAAAGGTTTATTTTCAATAAGTCTGTTATTTTAATATTATTGTTTCTCATCCAAAACATTTATTATAAAAGAAACAAATTGCATTTCAATAATATTAAGAAATAATTTGTTTATTGATGGTATCAAATTTATTTCATAAATATAACTAATATTTACACATTATTTCATAAATCATACATTAAACACCAATAATATGCACACATGTCTACAAATTATACTATACAATTCTTTAACAATTCAACAACTCCTTACATCTATCCTAACAACTTCTTACAGCTCCTTATATCTGCTTGCAACTTCTTTCATCTTCTTACAGCTCCTTACATCTTCTTATAGTTCTTTGCAACTCTTTACACCTCCTTACAGTTTCTTACAACTTTTTATATTTTCTTACAACTTACAACTATATCTTATCATGAAAAAGAACATGCCCTTAGTATCCATTCAATTTATCATTTTACCACATAATATAGTGTCTAGAAAATTAGTATTTTTAGTTGAAAAGTAAAGAGAAATGAAGGAAATATATTGTTTCCAGAATCAATTTAGACTATATGGTCATCTGATGATTTTATTTTTTTCATCTTCAAATTTTTTCTATTCACATGACTCAAACTCAAGATCTTATTCAAGAAAAATAAGTGTTAAATCACTTAAATTGACCTATTTTAATGTCATTGAGTGTATATGATAAAGATCATGTGTGTTTGGTAAATGGTCAATTGGATTTTTGTTTTTTTAGGGGGATCACTTATTTCTATTGGACTGAACTTTTCTTGGGAACTAAATTGAACTGAATTTACTTCTATCAAATTATCTAACTTATTTATGCTAAATTAATATTTGTTGAGTAGAAACCGCAAGTTTGCAATGTAACTGTTGCTAGCAATCGTCAAGTGCCTATCATATCTGCAAGGAACTTGTTTTCAATTACAAAATTAATTTAAACACTCAATCTAGGCCAAATAGACTTTAGGTTTGGGTTAACTACTAAAACTCGCAATAAACAATAAGTGATATAATTCAGAAATCACACTCATGTTGGAAATAATGGTACGATTATACTTAAAAACCATTTACTAACCCTTACCAAGTTTATACAAATTAAAATCATGAATAGAATAATTGACATTAAGCTCATCTTCTGCCTCATTCAAGGGTCAAAGACTAATCCTGGAATAAAAATCACCTATTTTTATGGGATAATAGGTCGAAAGATTACAAAATAAACAACATCAATTCCCAATTAGAATGCTAATTATTTTCATATTAAAAACCTAATTGTCTAATAGGTCACACTAGATAAAGGTTTCGTCTTTCAATATTTCTCTTAACCCTAACTAACGAACATGAAGTAAACAAGTGATAATCTTAGCAAAATTCAAGGGATGCCAGTATGAAGTAAACAAGTTCGGGGCCTAATTCATGATTATCTAGATATAATCAACATTAATCCCAACCCAAGTTGAAAATTTTAGCCAGTAATACCATCCAGAAGAACAATAGCAAACCCTAGATTAATGAACATAATTAACACAAAAACCTAGAAGAAGCAACAATAAAATAAGAAGAGAGAATTGAGAAACAAACTTGAACTCAAGTAGAAGTAGTCAATCATTGTTCTCTATCAAAAGTCTTTAATATCTTCCCTAATCAACCCTAAAAATGCTCAAAGAAAAGTACAAGAAGATAGTGAAAAGGATATCTCTAATCCTATCATAAATTTGCTTAATTATTGTGGTGCTTCAACGCAGAGGCACCCATGCACTTTTAAGAACTGGCAAACTGTATGATCGTGCACTTCTGCACAACTACCCGTGCGCAGCTTGGAGAAACAGAGCTGAATTTTGCAGGTTTCTGCATAGTTGAGCTGTAGTGCATGACCAACTGTGTACTTTTTATGCTCTTCATTCTTGTTCTTTTGGCCATCAAATCTTCATCAAACCTCCTTTCTTCCTTAAAAAACATCCCCTTGGTCTACCTTCCTGTCAATACTTGCAAATTTCTCATGTTCTTAACAAAGATTCTTGAAAATAAGAAAATTGTCACCATAAGTACAATATGAATCGAAGGAACCACATTTGCCCTCCCTCATCATAATTCACATAGAAATGGGAGAGAAAAGGAGTTAAATGAGGAACACAATGTGATCAAAATAGAGATTTACCAATATCTTAGGGAATGAAGTATAATTCAATATATCGCATAATTTTTAACTTACTAATAAGAAAAATAAATACACAATAAATAAAAATTACAATGCTTTACCAAATAGCCTTATTAGACACAACCAATCTTGCAAATCATATTTCTCATAGCTAATTTGATTAAATAATACAGGTAATTGAAACAATCAATTAATAATCTATAATTAGCAACTAATTGTAAACAATACAAAAAAGAAGGATAATGGGACAACCATAATATGTAGGCAACACTCTAGCATCATTTTATTCTCAGTAATTTCCCTCAACTGAAAACAACCATGTGACCACTTCATTGCTAATACAACTCATCTCTTGCACTATTTCAATACATCTCTTACACTATTTCAATACATATGGCTCCAGGTGAGCACCTTTCACATCTCGATAAACTACTGTCCAAAAATCCGAGGCATACAACAAAATACTAATTCATTTGACAATTTAGTTTATTTTTCAAAGTCAAAAAAGGAACCCCCAAAATGGAACGGAACAGAGGAAAACAGAGCAAAAAGCCAAAAACAGAACAAGATCAGCCTCTCATAAATATTTCGCAATTCCCACCCATCATGACCCAGATGATGATGCACCTTGATCATCACTCACATTCTTCTGACTTCCACGTGGCAAACTCTGAACCATGGGGTGTCCCAATAGTTGGGAAGATTGTGGCTGTGGTGAAGAGGAGAGAGAAACAGGGGAATCCATTTGAACAGGAAGAGGACGAGAATCTGATGAAGAAGAAGGCATAACAATGTGATCCCAATCAAATAAACCCAAAAGCCCACTACCATGTTGACCACCTCCCCCACCAATTCGACCCGTAATTAACCTGGAATAGTCAAAATAATCCCTGTAATTGCCCTCTGCCCCTACCTGGAGCTCCGAATGCTGATTCTGCACAAATGGGTCGGACCTCCGAGGCGCGGGCAAAATGGTCGCCAGAGAACTCGGACTGGTGGTATGGGTCGCCGTCGAAGTCGAAGGAATGTTCTGGACGGTGACGTTTTCCGGGAAGTTGAGCTTGGCTTTGCTCCCCCTGAATCTAAGGGCGGCTTGGTCGTAGGCTCGGGCAGCTGCTTCGGCGGTGTCAAAAGTGCCGAGCCAAACTCGGGCAGCCTTGTAGGGATCCCTAATCTCAGCTGCCCACTTGCCCCATGGCCTCTGTCTCACTCCTCTGTATTTTCTTCTTATTGGTTCGGTTTGAGTATCTCCCACTTGGGGTTGGGGTTGGGGTTGGGGTTGTGCAGTGTTATTAGCCCCGTGGTTGATTGATGAATATGTGAGTGATGGTGATGTTGTGGGGTGCAAGTAATTTGGTGCCTCTGCAAGTAACAAAAGAATATCATTAGGCAATTTGTGCATCTAATGTGACACAAGAACTTCTTAATCATACCTTGATAACTACCATAGCTCATCTAGTTTAGTCAAATGCTAAGTTAAGACTAAAAATTTAAAAGGATTGTAGTATATATACCCGTTCTACTGAAAAAATTAAAATAATTATTTACATATTTAAAATACGACAAATTCAACTCTTTGTCTTTAGATAGAAATAGTAAATGAGTAAAAAAAATGTTTATTTTGATTACATGGGATTCAATTGATTAATATAAAACTAAAAAAATGACAAATCATAAGATACATACATATTACTTATAAAAATATTGAATCGTTTTTAACAAGTTTTACACATATTTGTCATTACATTGTGTCAAAATTTAAACAAATAATGGAGGGAAAAGATACTTGTAGCTAGCAATATCTAGAACCTAACAAGTTGTAAATAGTATGTCACCTTTTGAATCAAGTAATGAACATGAAGAATAACAAGAAGCCTCTCGTTTCACCACACCAAGTCCTCCCCCTCCTCCACCTCCTCCATCTCTTCCACCACCATCACCACCACCACAACCACCAAGACCACCGTCATCATCGCGGCTGCGCTTAACTCCAACACCAGAAGAAGAAGAACTACTCTTCGACGACATCTGACCTAAAACAGAAGAAGAAGAAGAAGAAGAAGAAGAAGAAGAGGAGGAAATTACATCTTTGCCCCCACCAGAGATGACATGAGCAAGTGCAGAAACCATCTCAAACATCTCTCTTTCTCTGTCAAACCCTGCCGCCATGGGAGCCAACATCTCTCTCATCGTCATATTAACCCCCAACTCTTCGTTATTAATAACATGTCCAGTACTGTTGGTGCTTGTCGTCGTAGCTTGATTATCACTTTCCCTTTCATTATCTCGTCCTTGATCGCTTTGGTTCGCCACCTTGTTTGTGTCAACGTACGTGCACACACATATATCAATTCTTGGATCAGTCTCTCTCTGTTTCTCTCTCGATATTTCACTTTCTAGGGCTCAAGTTGCTAAAAAAGGGCAGCAAAATAAAACCGTACCCACCTCAATTTGTTGGAATTGAAGGTTTCTATGAACTTTATAATCAACTTACCTCAAATGGTTCGCCTTATGCGGTTCTTGCATGATGTTGACGGGCGCCGACATCAATCCTAGAAAGAAACTTCAACAGTAAGAAATAAGATTAATAAAATATCGTATAGGTATTTTGGCTTATTTTTGCTTCTAATTATTTATTACTCAATTCTTTGTAGTATTATTATTCAATATTAATCATATCAATTTGCATGTTATTGACTGAGAATTATGTTCATTAATGCTTTCACTTAATGGGTTGCTTGACTAGGAATTGTTGTTATGATGTATGTTGTAAATGGTGACTTTGATTGAAGATTTAGAATTGGCTTTCTACAAAATAGAAATGTACAAATATATTGTAATTTAGAATTATATATGTTCTTTGCGGCCAAAATTTTATAAATTAAGTGTATTTCCGTTGATAATTTGGATTCGACTTTTTATATAAATGAAGTAATGAACAACTTATAGAAATTACATTGATTCTAGCTTTATTGTGTTATTCATGATTCAAAATATAACTATGCCTTTTTATTGGCAATTTAGATTTCACTTTCTATGCAAAAAATGACTCTAAGGTACCCCACTTTCTTTGGAAATAATTTCTAGGGGACAATGTTTTTAGAATGTATTCTAAAGTACAAAACATTGTTAGATGATTATTACGGGGGTACATTCCGGTGATAAATGTGTCAATACCGATGAGTATTAATTTTATGACATAAATGCCCAAGAAAGAATCTAACCCCGCGAAGTGTGAAGGAAA
>NCQV01132689.1:5176-29625 GCA_002740545.1 Lophocereus schottii | reverse complement strand
TAACCCTAAGCTAAATGTTTAACGTGACACCTTCTACCACCACTCGTGCCTCTGTGGTTGCATTGGCTATGGCTCAGACAAAGCCTTAGTGGCCAATGCGAAATAGGCCTCATGCCTAGATAGTAAAATAAATTAAAAAAATAAAATTGAAAAGGGTTCGAGGCAAAGGAACCAAAATGCACCCATAAGAAAGTTGCCAGACGTAGGTGGTGCATGTAGTCAGGCACCATTGACGAAGGTTGCTTTTGGCTTCCGTCTTCCTCCTCCACCCATTACATACACTAATCTATACCTTGCCGGATAGAACACCTCAATTTAAAGCCTAACAGGACCCGTGTGTGTGCAGCCGCCACCAGTGGGGTGGCGCATAAGCCACGAGAAGGGCGTCGCCCAGCTCCTCGATCGCTGATTTATCTAATGATGGTAAGGGAGTAAATCAGCAAGGGCTGAGTTGAGGGCTTTGAAATTGGTTCTTTGGCAGTGGTGGATGGTGGGTTTTCTTATTCTATAGGTGTTAATGGGTGTACCGGTGACCCAAAAGTGGGGGTTTTATGATCAAGGATGGTGGTTTTTGGGGCGTTTTCTTAGGGTGTTGCCAAGTAGTATTGAGAGATAAAGGAGCTTTAGACCTCCATTGGTTTGGGTTTGAGAATAAAAATGCTAAGAAGTGAGAGTTGAGGGGTAGGTGACTGTTTATGGTTTAGGAGGTCACCAGGGGTCCTTTTTCGTTTTTGGGCCGAGTCTCCTAATTTTAATTCTTTTGTTTTCTGTGATGTTGATTGATGATATAAAGTGAAGATATGTGCTTGGTCAATTGCATCAATTATTGTTACGATTTTGTTTGATCTTATTATATGAATTTGTCTCATAAGTTTTAAATTTAAAATATTATTTGAATGAGTTTCATGCCATTATTTGAATTAGTATGATATGTAATTATTTTATGAATTCATTTCATAGAATTTAAGTTCGCAACGTTATATGAATCCATTTTATTAATAATTTGTGGGCAATATTTGAATTTAATTTCATATTATTTATATTTGTAATATTATATGGATGTGTTCTGTATAGCTATTTGCGATTAATATTTAGCTTTTCTTCATATTACAAATTACATTGTATAAATATGTTTTATTAAGCAACATTTTATGAACTCATTTCATAAAATTTAAATTCGTAATATTATGAATGTGTTTTATAATTTACAAGTATTATTTGTATATGTTTTTGATAAATTTATAGAAGTTTTCAATCATATGACATGAATAATGAAGTTTTTGATAAATTAACTATTTGAAATATGCCTAATGTCCATCTTTTAAACACATGCTTTTGGATATAGCAATTGAAATATGATTGGTGATTTGCTTACCAATGAAAAGCAGGATAACAATTGACACATAGAGTCGGAAGATTGAGTTTCTTCAAAAAGAGCGTGAAGTGTTAGAAGAGTTGATGGCTTCTAGGCCTCTTAGGATAGATGAAGATGAGAATGATAAAGATATAACTGCTAGTGCACAGTATCAAGAGAGAGCCTAAAGGTATACCAAAAATGATCAAAAAAGGATCGATCAACATGCTATACTGTTTTGTATAGCATGCATGATGATCTGGTAAGGGAATTTGAAAGCGATCTAACTGCAGAGTACGTGTGGGATTAGCTTAGCGTCAAGTCCATCCATATTCATTTTCCTTGAAGCTCCAAACCTAAGGGTGGTATTACCAGAAGAAAAAAGGCCAAGGACTATAGAGAAAGAATATAGCACATGTGAACTACTGCAATTGTGGAAATAAGGGACCTTGCCTTAGAGATTGGCCTGAGTTGACTGAGGTACCTTCTTTCATGGTTACCCTTGAATAATATGTGTGTGCTCCCAATCATCAATTGCTAGTCATGATCTTTAGTGGATTGTAGACATGGGAGCAACCAAGCACATAGTTAAGGACCAAGCTGGTTTTGTGAACTTTCATCGCTACCCAGTGGTTTCACATACTGCCGTTTTAAGAAATGATAACAAAGAAGATGTCCTTGAAATAGGGATATATCATCTCAAACTCTGTGATAGGAACACATTGCTTCTTCAAATGCTCTCTATTTGTCTAGGGTGTGACGTTTCCTTGTGTATTTTACTTTTGAGATTAGTTTTCTCGTTTGATTTTCATATATCATATACGATGGTAATTTGTTTGGTCATGCATCATTGAAAGGTGTTTTCGAGGTTTTGGATGGGGGAAAAAACATCTTTCATGTTTACCTCTTTTCGTCTCTATTCTTAAGCATGCTCAACTTAGCCATAAGCGCCAAGATAGATCGAACAAGCTCGCTAAATATGATCTTTTAAGGCCTACTTACTAGCATTAAGTTGCCTATATGTGACTCAAGTTTAGCTAGCAGAGCAATTATAAAGTCTTTTGATAAGGCTTTGAGGGCATCAAGTTCCTTGAAGTTCATTCACTCTAGACATCTGTGGGACCATGTATGTGAAAGCACATTATAAAGCTATATATTATCTATAATATAGGTATATGTAACTATTATCTCACCGCTATTAGTTACTTGACGTGTTCACACACTTTATAGCGGAAGTAGAAAGTCAATTGAAACGAAAAGTTAGAGCTCTTTGAACCAATCGACATCGTGAATATCTTTTTGATGAAATAGATACCTGTGATGTCCACTTTCTTGAGGATAAGTTACTAGCTATTGGTTAAATAAAGAAAGATGTCGAACTGTATGAGTTACATCAACATAACCATCTTTCGATGAGGGGAAGGATTTGAATTCTAATCAAATCGCTGAAGATGGTACACCTCCCCCATCTGAAAGGAATGGAGGAGACTTATCTACTTAGGAGAATGAGGTTCGTCCTCAAATTGCAATTCCTGGGTGGAGTAAACCTGAGAATAAAGTTTATCGTCAATCTCCTATTCCTGAATATGTAGCTAGTCCACATGTCCTCTTAGAAAAAGGGGGATAGTGGGAGTGATTCTCTATATATTCAGGATCCCACACCTGCAAGGGATAGTGGGAGTGGCTCCCCACTTACTCAGGGTCACACACCTCTTAGAGAAAGAGAGAGGGATTCCTCACCTAGATAAACAAATAATAAAGCTCTTAGGATCAGAAGGAGTGAGCGTGAAGAATTCCCCAATGATATTCTAAATCGAAGAAGAAATATTCCTATTCACTTCTTTGGAAGTTGAGAAACTTACCTCTTATTAAGAGGTGATTAATTCATCAAATCACAAAGAGTGGGTGGATGCCATAAGGGATGAGATGGACTTAATAGGAAGAAACAAGGTTTGAGAACTCATTGATCTTCTACGCCGGTGTAAGTCCCTTAGAAAAAAAGTGGGTTTTCAAGATAAAACATCGGGAGATGGTTCAATCGATAAAGTTCAAGGGCTGTATAGTTTGAAAGGCTTTACCCAAATTAAGGGTATAGAATACAAAGAAACGTTTTCTCTTATGGTGAGATTTGCCTGTATTCGCCTACTCCTAGCCCTGGTTGCCCATTTGGACCTAGAATTGTTTCAAATGGACATAAAGACCGCCTTTCTTAATGGTACCTTGAGGAAGAGATTTATACATACCAAACCATTGGTTTTGTATTAAAGGGATAAAATGACAATGTGTGCCATCTTAAAAGGTTCATATATGGTCTTAAGAAATCCTCCAGATCTTGGGAGTTTAGATTCCATGAAGCGATAACTTCATTTGACTTATCTATGGTTTCAGAAGAAAGTTGCTTGTATGTCAAAAAATCAAACAAGGTGGGTTATCTTTCTAACCGTATACGTTGATGACATATTGCTTGCTAGGAATAGGTTGGAGATGACCGAAGCTACTAGAAAGTCGCTATCTAATGTCTTTGCGATAAATGACATGGGTAAAATTAGGTATGGCGTAGAAGTGGAAATAATCCGAAAACGTCCCATGAAGCATACATCAAAAAGGCATTGGAACGATTTCGAATGTATAATTCCAAACCCATAAATACTTCAGTTGAGAAGGGTCTAATCTTGAGTCTTAATTAATGCCCTAAAACAGACGATAAAAAAGAGACAATGAACATTAGCCCTTACGCTAATGTTATAGGAAGCTTAATGTAAGGTATGTTATGTACACGGTCTGACATTTGCTCTGTGGTTAGTTTGGTAAGCCGTTACCAAAGTAACCTAGGACTTGCTAACTGGCAAATTGCCAAGAAAATCAAGTGCTACCTTCATGGTATTACTAACTTAGTCTCTTACTATCAAGGAGGAGACTTCAATTGGAGAGGAGATTTGTTAGTAGAGAGATAGAATTTATGGTTTACATTATGGAGTGGGAGCTATTGACTAAAGTAAAGCTCACATTGATCATCATATTAATTGGACAATTACAAAATGGTTAATTACATGTTAATCATGCTCATTAATTCCCCATTGATAGTTTCAGCTTAGTGATTATATGAGGGTGATTAGAATGATAGACAGCAACTCAAGCAAGCAGTTCTCTAGAGAAAATGTACTCTCAGCTTTCTCCCCCATAGTTATCTAGCCATCTTCTGAGATTTAAGTTTGAGGATGTGGATTCAATAGTGACTCTAGTAGCCACCAATTGACTGTTCATATTATGCATCATGAAGATATGTCCTTATCTTCCAACAACGTGGTTGATTCCATTGCATGGTAATTACATTACTTTCAACCAAATGCCACAATATTGACATTGATTTCATAACAAAGTGCAAGATGCTATGGTTTTTATTGTTGTGTTGCCCACCTTTCTTGCATAGCTCGTGTTATATTCGTAGGAGCACTGTATGCATGTTTATCCCTTTCTATCTATGGTGCTATGTAATGATTAGTACATACTATATAGGTTTAGAGTACGGTTGGTATCTGAACTGGTCATGTGATGAGTAACTTTATACCTAAGGTCCAGAGCCATTATGTTTGGATGCCTATTGCCACACTCAACTATATCCTTCAAAGTGGGCATGACCCTATACTATTACATGCTTGGAAGATCCTTTTAATTTATTACTGTAGTAACAAATCATATAGGTAATTTGTTTTATTCATAGACCAGTCTCATATGACTCAAGACATAAAAAAGATTGTAACTTCCACCTCTTTAACAATAGTTATAAATGAAAAGTATTAGCTAGAATGTCTAACAAGCAAAAAAAAAAAAAAAGCACAAGTCCTAGAAGAAATTAAATTCCTTATAAAAACGCGCAAACCAGATATGATTTTTCACTTGAGAGTATGGTGAATGAGAAAAATATTGCAACTTTTTTACCTTTAATATGGTTTGATCATTTTGATTTTGTTCCCTCTGCCAACCACCCAGGCGGATCAACTATACTATGGAATGAAGGAAATAATCATGTCTCTATCCTAACTAAAGAACGAAGAGTAGTTGATATGCTAGTACACGTTCGAGAAAAAATGATTAACTCCATAGTTTTTAAAGTTTATGCATTGGCTTAAAATAGGGAAAAAGATAGTTTTAGGATGCACCTTAGAGAACTTATGATGTTATTGATGTACCTTGGTTTATCATTGATGATTTTAACATATTTGCTAATCTTTTGGGGAAAAAGGGAGGTAAAATCCTACCTATTTCCGAATTTCAAAGTCTCAATGACCTCTGATTCATCATCGATGCATAAACAATTCATGTTAACATGAGTCCGTTTACTTTGAAAAAGCAAATTCATACCCATCTTATTTATGAATGTCTGGATATAACCATGGCTAGAAAGGACTGGGATAATGTCTACCCTAATGCTTTGAAATATATGAAAACTTTACGTGCTCCAACCATTGCCCCATTATCTTAGAGCTTCCAATCCATAACATTAAATTCAGAAAGTTTTTCCTTTTCGTTTCCAGAATTTTGGACTAATTACCAACATATTGATATCATAGTTTAATAAAATTGAAATCCCTTATCCTAGTCACTAACATGTTCAAGCTTATGCAGAAACTAAAAATTCTTAAAATCGAAATGAAATTAGAGCTCCAAGGCATAGCCTTCTCTCGGCTCTCATTCAACAACTCTTGCTAACATGCACCTCGCCATGGCACGAAAGGTGAAGTTGGGAGCATGGGAAGCATGTTCTGGTTGTGTTACACCAGAGCAACATTCTACGACCATAACAGCTATTGAGGTAGGTCCTTCTCGTCAAGCTACTGTTTTATTGGTTGGAAAGGAAGCTAGGGTTAATACGGAGAGTGAAACGGTACTTGTGATAAAAATCATTGATTTTAGCCCTCAAATGGTAGAATCTGGAGCACAATTTGTAGAGAAACTAAAGAAATTAGTGTTGGATTGATTTGATATCAACCATTTACCAAAATGAGGACTAAACTAGCATTTACTAAGCCAAATTGTGTGAAAGGAAAGGTGATAGGGAAGAGTGAGGTTGGTGATGTGCCATCCGAAATTGCTTTCTAGCAGCCATCTCTGGTATACTCTGTCTTGTGGGCCAACCACCCTTTTGTTATAATGAAGGGTTTCCTTGAACGAATACGGGGCTAATTTGCTATTGCAAAAATTGCTTGCTAGAGAATGATATCTTCTTGGTCCGACTTGGATATGTGGAAGAAAGGAACAAAGCATTACAATCTGGCATTTATCACTTTAATAATCATCCTTTGGTTATGAAACTGTGGTGTCCTAAGTGTGCATTTTTTCACGATGAAATTCATAAGGTACCAGTTTGGATTCAACTCCCTGTTCTTAACATAAAATACTAGAGCCCCCAATCTTTAAGCAAGATAGGAAGCTTACTAGGGGTACTTATAACGGTAGATAGAATCGCAGAGTCTAGGGGTAGAGCGAATTATGCTCGACTACTTGTGGAAACAAAAATCAAAGAGGAGCTTGAAGAGAAAGTGACTTTTAAGAATGAATATGGTTTACTGATCAATTAGTAAGTGACATTTGAATGGAAACCCATTAAGTGTCATAATTGCACTGACTATGGCCACACGAAAACCCTATATAAGAAGAAGTAATGTACATGGGCATTAAGAGTAAAAGCAACACCCCCATGTTGTCGGAGAACCCGTGATCAATGCTACTCAATCATAGGCCCTGGAACAACAGCATGAAGAAAACCAAGAGGTGGTCCTTGGCTCTTATAATACTCCTACCCATAATCAAACTATAATGGGGAGTCGTCTGATATCAAGTAAGGTACAAAGTGGGGTGGTGGCTGACACACCTCTTGAAAATGACTGGCATACTCACTTAGAATGTAAGGGGAATGGTCCTAATAAACAGAAGGCAATGGGTGCTTTCTGCCGAAATAAGAATGCCTGTATTGGGGCTTTGTTAGGAATAAAAGTCAGGGATGTCAATATTAGTAAAGTGAAGGACAAACTCTGCAGGGATTGGGAATAGGAGATCAACAATGGCAAACATCCTAGGCATGTTTGGATATCATGGAATAGGACACATGGTGGATATGACTATATTAGATATGGATGTATAGTTCATCAATTTTAAAGCTGACATCTAGGGAATATGGATTACCTACATCACTTTTGTTTATAGCTTTGATCATTTTGCAAATAGGGGGAACTTCTGGAGTGCACTACCTCAGTTATCTCCTGCTAATAGTGAGCTATGGATATTTTAGGGGCAGTTGAACAATGTTTGGTTTGAGGAGGATAGATTAGGTAGATTACCAATTTTGCCAGATGGTTATCTTAACCTCTAGGAGTGCATGGAAACCAATGGGATATTGGAGCTGAAATGACTTGGACAATATTCTACTCGGTGTAATAACCATGTTAATGGGACCATAATCTACTCTAGAATTGATAGGGCATTTGAAAATGAGGTTTGGATAGATAGGTATAGGTTGTAGCCTGTAAACTTCTTAACAAAAGACATTTCATATCACACTGCTACGATGGTTCATCTTGGCCATAGTAAACATAAGAGAAGAGGGAGATTTACATACTTTAGTATGTGGAACTCCTCTAGTAACTTTAAGGAAACTATCTTTTAGATTGGAAGCACCGTATTTCTGTTGTAAATTATTTTTATTTCTGTTGTAAATTATTTTAAGTTGTGAAGAAATTGTAGAGTTTACAACATCTATTTAGGCAGCTTAATAGGAGAGAACTCAGCATAATTGGTGATCAAATTATATAGCTTAGAGATATATTACGTCAATATCAAGGGGCTTCACAACATAACCCTATAAATATTAAGCTTTAGCAGAAATAGAGAGAGGCTCTATTGTCTTCAAACAAACGTGTGCAGCATAAATTTCCTTCCCTTAGCAGAAAAACAAGGCAGACTTGCTGGCTTATAGTGTGTCGAATACTAGATTATTCTATTCTTCCATTAAACATAGGACTTATAAAATTCTGTAATTCCTACAAAGGACATTGATGGTAATTTGAAGACTTAAAATGAGGAAATCAAGCAGGTGTTCTTTAATTTCTATAAATCAATGCTAGGGATAGAAAAAGGGATTATTTAGACACTAATACTGTGGTAGTGGTCATGGGGAATACTCTGAAAGTGGAGTAATAGATTCACTGGAGTAATAGCTTCACTTGATTTAGCCTTTTTCTGGTAGTGACGTTAAAAAGGCTATCTTTGCTATTGACCAAAACAAGAGTCCTAGCCTTGATGGATTTGGCAGTGGGTTCGTCAAGGATGCATGGCACATTGTTGGAGATGATATTACTCAAGCAATTCTTCAATTTTTCAATAATGGCTTGTTACTCAAGCAGGTAAATGCCACTATTATTTCTTTGATCCCTAAAGTAGTACATCCTATGACTACAGCCAACTGTAGACCTATAGCCTGCTGCAACACAATCTTCAAATGTATATAAAAAATGCTATGTGGTAGGTTGACCAAGGTATTACCACTGTTAGTGAGTGACAACCAGAGTGCCTCATAAGAAGGAGAAAAATTGTGGAGAATGTGCTTACAAGCCAAGACCTTATTCACTTACACAATAGAAGGATGATTCACAAGAGTCTTACTGAAAGTGGACCTACAGAAAGACCTACAGTAGATACTTATGTCATACAAGTTCCCCCTAAATTCACTAGCAGGTTCATGAAATATATGTCAACTACAAACTATTTGAATATCTTGAATGGTGAAGTCTTTAGCTCTTTTAAGGATGTTAGAGGTATTAGACAATGTGATCCATTATAACCATTACTATTTGTTCTAATAATTGAGTATCTGATATGGTCATTGTATTATCAAGCACATCTATAGGAAACTATAATTAGTTAACCTATGCTTTGCAGATGATCTCTTAATTTTATGTAGAGGAGATTTGAGACTAGTGAACCTCATGATTGAAGGGTTTGAACATTTTTCAAAAGTCAAATGACTAGTGGCATATAGAGACAAATCCTAGGCGCCCATAAATGGAGTCTTACAATCCACAAAAGAGGATATTGTTCCTAAAACAAGGTTCTCTCAAGGTACTTTCCCAATTAAATACTTGGGGATGCCACTGTCTCTCACCAAATGGTTTGTTTCAGATTGTCAATAGATAGTTGAAAAGATTAAAACCAGATTGCCAATCATTTCTACAAGCACTTCTCCTAAGCATGTAAAGTCAAGATCATTAATACCTTAATGCTCTCTACTATGTTATACAAGTCTCGCATTTTTGTGATTCCCCAGACTATTCTTAAGCAAGTGGCATAGTTACACAGGAGGTGCCTTTGCAGGGATGGGGGTAGGAAAGCATTTGCTCTGGTTGCTTGGGAAGAAGCCCGCCTGTTTAGAAAAGAAGAACACTTAAATGTAAAGAATTGCTCTATTTGGAACACAACTACTATTGGAAAACTAGTGTGGGCTGCATATACCATAGCGGGCTCTCTTTGGGTGAAATGGGTACATGAGATTTATTTAAGAGGTGCTAACTTCTGGGATTACATTCCAAACCAAGGAGTCTGTTGGTATTGGATAAGAGTTAACAAAATTAAAGAAAGATTCAGGGTTGGATATGAGAAGAACACATGGAACGGCACAACCTCAGGGGTGTATACTATGAAATCGAGCTATGAATGGCTTTAAGGATGCAAACCTCGATTTAAATAATGGAGAATTGCTTGGTCTCGCATTTCATTACCTAAGCACAACTATATATTCCGGCTGGTGCTTCAGGACAGACTTTTAATAAGAGAAAGGCTTGTGAAAATGGGTGTGACAATAACTAACCTGTCATGTAGACTAAGTTCTACTGGTGTCGGTAGCAAGAAATGTTCTTTCAATGTGCATTTAATTAGCGACTACTAAAGACAGGATGTCAAAGATGCAGATTACCGTGCTATGTAGTTCATGTAGCAATAACTTACCATGTCTGGAGAAAGCGACGTAATAAAATCTATGGATTAAAACATAGCAAGAATCTTCTATCAGTCACATTATCAAGCTTGAAATTAATGTCAGGCTACAAATGCTTGCTAAAAAGAAGTTGTCAACAAACGACCAAGAATGGTTAGCACATTTGCTCGATTAGATACTTATTTTTGGTAGTGGGGCAAGATTATAACCCTTTTATTTTATTTTGGATGGTTATGTGAGTACCATCCCATACAGTTATGTTGAGCTTAATGAAATTCTTTCACCTTTTCATCACCAAAAAAAAAAAAATATTCTGGACAAACTTTTGAAAAATGCTAGAAAAATCGAATATATTGAGGAAAGACTTCTTTCTAATCCTAATACTCACATATTTAACTCCTAGCTGGACAGCCTTCTCAAAGAAAGAGAAAAAAAAATGGTGCTCTTCAATCAGAAATACTGGGGTAAACTTAACAGAAAAGAATGGTTAATTAACGGAGATAGGAAGTTAAAATATTTGCAAAGAAAAGTGAATGCCAGAAGGAAAAGAAAGCATATGATAAAACGTAAAGATAAGTGCGGAATCTGGATTGATGACCATAAACTAATAATAGAGAAGTTTATTCTCAACTATTGTAAACATTTTAAATCTACCCATAACAATTATAGGACCCTTCCTACCCTAGGATTAGCAATATTAATATGAGATTCTGATAATGATGAATTAATACGATTTCCAGACATGGAAGACATAAAGTGTGCAACCTTTTGTCTTGGCTCCAATATAATTCCAGATCCAGATGGATGTGGAGCAAGGTTCTTCAAACATTATTGGCATATGATTAAGAATGACCAGTTCAATTATATTTCAGAATTTTTTCAAAATGGAAAAATACTTAAAGAAATTAGTCACACCTTTATCACATTCATGCCAAAGATCACAAACCCTTCATAGACTAGCCATTTTAGACCTATTAGCCTGCGTTCAACAGCTTACAAAATCATCTCCAAGGCAGTAGTTAATAGACTGAGACCTTTGCTAGATAAATTGATATTGCCTTTTAATGTGCATTCATTCCAAGCATATCAATTCATGATAATATTCTTCTTACTCATGAGATGATGTGCAAATATAAAACTTATAAAAGTAAAGCATCATGGGTAGCTATAAAAATCGACATGGAAAAGGCTTATGATAGATTGAAATGGGATTTCATCTCTTAACGTCTCCAAGAAATGGGTTCCCATACAATATGGAATAAGCGGATTTTGGAATGTATATTGTCAATCTCTTACTTGATTATGGTCAATGATTTTCCTAATGGTCTTTTCACTCCCACAAGAGGCAATTAGACAAGGGAACCCATTATCACCATGCATATTTATCCTTTGCGTGGAAGTCTTTAACCAATGCTCATCAAAGAAGCTATAAAATGTAAGTCAGGAATAGGGATTAAAATCTATCGAGGGCTATGACTATACCGTGTTTACTATTGGTAAATGATTGCCTTCTTTTTTGCAAAACTAATTCTAAAGGTTTCATGAAGCTTAAGGCCACTCCCAATTTAGTGTGTACAAATTTTGGCCAACTGGTCAATTTTCATAAATCAGCACTCTCATTCTTGCATAATACATCCAATACACAGAAAAAACTAGTAAAAAGTATTTTTTTAATATTTTGCAAAGAGATTCCCTAGGAAAATATCTGAGATGTCCACTTTTTTAAGGAAAAACATGTAAGACAACATTCCAAGTGATATTTAACAAAGGTAAGACTAAATGAGAAGGACGGAAGGTGAACTACCTTTCTAAAGTAGGGAGGACTATTTTAATGCGATCACATCTAGAGCCTCTTCCAACAATACAATGCAATGCAATGTTTTAAAATCCCAAAGCATGGTAGTCATCACTTGGATAAAATCAATAGAGATTTCTCTTGGAAAAATAACTTAGAAAAAGATTGCCTCTTATAGCCCGGGATAAAGTATGTACAACCTAAGAATAAAGGAAGTTTAGAACTCCGGAAAATAGATATTGTGAATAAGAGTTTTTAATGTAGACTATCCTAAAAGATACTTACTGATGCACCCAACTTATGGGCAAAGTCCATCAAGATTAAGTATTTATGCAAAGATAGCCTTCTCAACGCTAAGCCTAAATCGACATATTTGTTAGTATGGAAGAGCATATTGGAGTGTAAAGACATACTAAGAAAAGGTATTATTTAGAAAGTAGGAAATGGGATAACATTTACTTCTAGCAAGATAACTGAAGAGAGAACCACAATTTACTAGAAATCCTAAACATAAATAAAGATAATATCACTAATCCCGACATTGAAGTCGATAAATTTATTATGCAGGATGGAACTTGAGATATTCTCAATCTGTCACAAACTCTTAATCATCATCCAATCATTAAGAAAATAATTGGGATTATAATCCTAATTCATTCTAATGACAACTTATTTTATTGGGGGAGAATTTAGTATAAAAATAACTACTTGGATTTCTCATGAAACACACGTAGGTGAATTCCTAGAATGACAGTTCAAATGGATTTGGAAAACTGAAACTATACCCGAGGTTAAAAGTTTTCTATGCCAAATATGTCATAGACCACTTCCAGTTATAGGGACTCTTTCAAGAAGAGGAATTGATGTTAACCCTACTTGCCCAATCTGTCTATATGGCGTAGAATCAATAGATCGCCTATCTAAGGATTGCCATATGGTTTAAAAGGTATATGAACTAGCTATTAACCATGGTTGGATGCCAGCTCACATTGTTCCTACAGACCCTTAAATGTTTGCTAATGGCTTCGGAGCCTTAAAGCTTATAAGAATTCACAACAAATTCTTCGCAAAATTTCCTTATTGCTAAGGAGCATTTAGAACTCGAGGAATTCCACGACCTTTAGAAATAAAATTTTTAACACTTTGTCAATTGTAATTAAAGCAAAAAAGCTAATGCGAATGGAGAATTTGAACTTGTAAGTCAGTTGATGATGATCCAAGGAGGTTTTCTCCAACCCCTCCTATTGCCAGCCAATTCATGAGGTAGCACCTTCCACACCTAATATTCATCAAAATCAATATTACTAGATCATTCCTGAATTCCTCAGTAGCAAGCGGGTCCATACTACATGATTGGACCAATAGACCTCTTAAAGCAAGTAGATCTCATTATAGAGAGACATACATACTAGTCATAGAGACTAGACCTCTTAGAGATGGTGTTAATGCAGTACTACAAGCAGGTTTCAGCAAAATTGTTATAGAAGGTGACAATCATATTCTTATTTAGGCACTATAGGGGAACATTTCACATCCTATGGCAAATTGCCAACATTATTGACAAGGTATGAGTGTGATTGCAGCACATTCCACACGTCATTGTTAACCAATCTATCGGAGGCAAACATGACAGCGGATTAGCTATCTAATGGACATTCAATTACATTCTCCTTCAATTTAGATTGTTGTCTTTCCTTTGATAGACCGTCTTTTCTTCGTTGTTCAGTCTATTATTAAAGGTGATGTTGCTGAGTGTACTCTTATGAGAAGAGTTGCCTAATATTTTCTCTACCTTTCCCTTTACCATTGTAAACAAATTGTTAATATCATAATCTCAAATAAGATAAATATCATAGAACAACTTTTCTTTATGCAACAATTAGAAAAAAGTATTCTGACTTCTTACTTTGAATTGGCTACTTCGCTAGACTGTATGACATCTTCTTCAGATTGTTATAAGTTCTTATCTCCCCCTTTTATGTGGAATATAACCTAATGAAATAAAATTAAGCTATATTACGATATATCCAAATTATGTTATGATTTCAACCTTGAGTGCAACTACGATTCATAATTGTGAGTTTTACTAGGTGTGTATTAGTTTAAATGGTAATTTTTTTGTAAATTATTACTAAAATTGGAATTGAAATTCTGCTTTCGTTTGCTTTTACGATCGCTGTGCACAAAAAAAGGGTAAAATAATAATGGATTTCAACTATGATTCCCCCTAAAAAAGAAGGGAAGACAAATTTATCTTTTTAAGTGGTAATAAGTTTTTAGTACTTATTTTTCGAGGCACACTCAATTCGAAAATTTTATTTTTATGGACTATTTAATTATGCCATTGTAACACCCCCAGCCCCTAAGGCCAGGAGCATTATATTTTCTTACTTTCTACTTAACTTCTGTGGCACAACGGATAGAGTTTCCTCCAAAAATTGGCCATTTCCAGGCTAAAAACCTTATAATAAACCCCTGCAATCAACGGAAGCATATAACATTCTAAAATAAGCTCAACAGTTACGCGCCGGAGTTCATAACTCAGCGAGCAACCCGCTCGGAGTACATCAAATAATATAATTCATTAACACAAGTGAAATGAAAGGTACAACTCAACGGTTTACACAACTAGAGTACAGGGGTTTATATCTTAAAATGTAACTGATTTCAGCTAAAAGGACAACTTGACAAATTAGATGGTTGGCTCACATGGCCCTACAGAGCGATTCCCAAACCAAATGCACTATATGATCTAGAATACTTGTTTACAAATGTTGATAACAAAGAATACATTCTATAACCTTATCAAACAGCAAGACCACTTCACTGTGAGCACAAGTGACTCCCCTTTAAGCGAGTCTAACTTCCATTTGACATAAATGAGTCGACTTCGGCTTGTCACAAAGAAAACCTGGGGAAAAAGGGGAGAGAGTAATGGGATGAGTAACCACATGCTCAGGGAGTATTCTCCGACCCCTTAAAACCAAAACTATTGTAGACAATAACACTATTAAGAGCCACATGTCGCGTGCTTATATATTACTATTGTATTAGGCAATCATAGTCCCCAAAGACGGGTTTTTACCCTTAAACTTTGTTCTAGTTGCTCAAACTCATTATCAAGTCCCTAATAACCAAATTTCCTTTAAAACCAGGCACTCAGACACATAAGCAAGCAACGAGGGCTAAGCACAGAACTTTTATTTATAGGTTATGTACATTTAAAGCTTAAATGTTTGATTCATTAGGGATATAGCCATGCTTTACTTGAATTTTCATTCAAACACTCATTTATAAGATAAGCACAGAATGTGCACAAAGATCTTCTTTTCTTCTTTCTGAAAATACTTTATTTAACCTCTTGACGTAGGCACATATCACGCATTTAAGCTCTTTACTTAGCCTCCTTGAGGCGCATATTCTTTAAAAGAATCTCTTTCGTATTAGTCCTATAATGACCCTTAAAAATTATCTTTCTGAAATACTTAAAAAGGCAAAATACTGATTGCTTTTCTTACTTATTAGGAAATTATCCTGGGCATAAGATCATCATAATGTGTTGATTGGGTGAGATCCATTCTCAACCCCTAGTGAGTCTATCGCTCACGCTAAGCTCTTACTCCCGAGATGGCAACTAACATTTGGACCTTAACCCTCGTCAGGGTCTCTAGGGCTTCCCACCACTGAGATTACTCTCTAGGCTAGGAATTCCCCCATTCAAGTAGGATCACTCCCATCTTATTGTCCCTAAGCACAATAGCTTAGCCAATTTAAAGCGTATGGCTGTAACGACCAATAGTTTGCTGCCTCTTATAGCGAAATCCTTTTTCATACAACAACTCTCTTTTCATTTAAATTCCTTAGGGATTCCCCCGTTCAAGCTAGTTCACTCCCAAAACTATATTTGTATAGTTAAAATAGGCCATCGTTTGTAATAGTTATGGCTACTATTAGTTATAGCCTTGAAAACTTCCTTTTTTAAACTCACCCTCACTCGTGAGATGATACTTAATGACATAAAAGGGAAGGGAGTTTGCAAGTAATACATTCAAACACTTAATAATCAACTCAGCAGGATAGGCCATACATGGCCTCGTAATCCATACAATGTGATTAAATACAACCCAGGTTCCCTCCTCACGCAACATCGACCACAAAGAACCTCAAAATCCTCATCAGTTCACCCTCAATCCATTCAATTACCTACTCGGTTTTCAATTCCATAACCATAGCATATTATCATGAAAGCTTATAAAGAAATGTGCAATAGGGCTTTGTACTTACCTAAGCAAGCAACACCATCTGACAGTGCGCTACATCAAGCATATATAAACATATACATACATTTTCCTAACTTAAGTAAAGCACGCGACGAACTGAAATGAACTAGCAAGGCATGAAGCTAGCTTACATTCACAATTCACATTTAGGAAATAAGCATGCCATACTCATGTCATTTTCAAAGCATAATTTCACTTAACTCAACAAGCCTCGATTCAAACTTGCTTAAGCCGTTCCAGAAGCTACTTCTAAACATGATTTAGCTAACTTAACAGGCAATGATTCAAAGCAATAAGCAAGCCCAATTCGTGTCTTTTTTAAAGCATAACTTAGTCATGTTAAGGCTTACGTATCTGTTTTAACTAACCAAGGTTACTATGTCGTTTTCAAGGTCATTTTAGGCATGAATTAACCATGTTAGCATGCATCGACTTAAGATATTCTTATGTCATTTCAAAGGCCACGTACAAGCATGGATTAACTAAACTAACATATATCGATTCGAGGCATTATTAGGTTATTTCGAAGTTACTTTCAGGCGTGAATCAACTAAACTTAACATGCATTGTTTGGAAACATTCTTAGATTCTTTTGAAGCTAATTTCAAGCACAAATTAACTAAATTAACTGGGATCAAACTAAAGCATGCTTAGGTCATTTCAAGGCTACTTTAAAAGAAGAACTAACCAAATTAGCATGCATAATCTAGGCCTGAATTCAATCAAACATGTTAACCTATACAAGCACATATATTCGATCGAATAACATGCATAATCACTTCACAATTTCGATCAGCCTAATCAACCTTAAACTAACATGCATCTGATCTTAAAGGCTAAAACGTCTCGAAATTACTAATACTTAGGAGGCGAGAAACACCCACCTGGACTCCAAGCTAGAGGACCTGATTCGTGGGCTAGTTGGGCTCGATTTGAAAGTTTCAGAACTTGAAAGTCGTCCCTCCTCGCTGATACTCTCAGACCCGAAGCAACCACCTAGATCTGGTTTCTGCCCCATTTTCGCTGCTGGTGGTGGTCATCGAAATCGGGCTTAGTGGCCGGAAGCACGCCCAGTCACCGTTCCTCGAGCCCTATCTCACTCCCCTCGCTCTTTCACGCAGTCTCTCTCTCTCTCTCTAATTGTGGAGGGCTGCGGAGGTGGTGACAGTGCTAGTGACCGCACAAGACACGATGACCGATAGCTGGCATCCCCGTCTCTCTCTCTCTCTCTCTCTCTCTCTCTCTCTCTATCTATCTCTCTCTCCTCTGTGCTTGTCACTGGCATGGCAGCTGAAAACCCCCGACCCCTTCTGCCTATATTTTGTGAAGAAGAAGAAGGGGTCTCAGGCCCCTTTTCAATTTTTTTTTTGTGTTTTGGTCAATTGCTTAGTTAACTTTAGTTCCCAGCTCCCAAATCACTAGCATACAGTCCAGACTTAGTCTAAGCACTCTTATAATCAGTATTCTAATCGAATTCGGGAAACGATTAAATTAAACTATTGATAAAACTTAATGGCACAAATTAGCACGAATTAAATTTCAAAGTCAACAACAACAATAACAACAACAACAACAACAACAACAACAACAATAATAATAATAATAATAATAATAATAATAATTCTCTTTTTGATAAAATTATCACTTAAGCTAGGACATCGATACTAATTAACTCGTATAGTTACTAAAAATACGATTTTATAACATAAAAAGCCAACATACTCAGCTTAACGAAAAATAAAGAATGCGGGTGTTACATTCTTTCCTCCTTAAAAGAATTTCGACCCTGAAATTCCAAACTATGTTCATCGTACATAAGATGTGCACACACATGACACAATTTACATAACTCGCACTGAATCCAAAACCTCGTTTAACATCAATCGATATCGAAAAAGGGCATATGGTATCTAGTCTCCTCCTCGCCGATCCTCTTCAAGCGTCTACTCACTCTATTTAGGCGCTGAGGGCAAATCGCATTGAAGAGGGGCAAATGAGTTGACATGGACAACCATATTGAGCTTGTTTTAATAATGAACATAGATTTTCGATAATCTAGTCTGAATCCACCTAGTAAGCAACAACTCTGTGTACATACATTGCTATGAATTAAAGTTTAAAGGAAGGACAATTGGTTAGTAGACTCCTCAAGGTCATATACAAGTAGTCTCGTTCTAAAACATGAATTCAAGCCACCTTTGTGGTCACAATGACTATTATAGAGATTCCGATAGCACATTAGAATAATACATACATCACATAGCATCATGTAACATCATTTAAGCACAACAGTATTGCATAGCATCGCATAGCATTAGCAATTCAGCATTCTCAAGCCTAGGAATTGCAAGTAACATGATACCATCTAATACGCATATAGCAAGCACTTTACTAAACAGAAGCATGCGCAACTAATACTCCTATGTCTATATATATCAATTTCAACTAACTTTTAGGTCTTCTATGCATGGCAACTTGGACAGGGCATTTCAAAGTGGTATGAGGGCAGTTAACTTAGTCAGGTTCATTTAAAAGCATGAAGATATTAGGTCAATCTAAGGTTAAATCATTTACTAGAAAGTAACCACGTTACGCTAAGGTAGCAAAGATATCAATTACACCATATTGGCAATGAAAGAACTTACAGTAGCATTCAAGATTACGTGGACATCACGTGGGGTTAACAATAGAGCATTGAAGATCAAGAATCACGAATAGCATGAACTAGCATAACATGTCAATAGGAACAACTTTGAGAATGAAATGCTATGGCAGGAATGTAAGTCAATGGCTTTGATGGTGGGAAAGCTTTTCCTAAAGTCTCCATTTCGAACTGATCGTCTCTTATGTCATAAATTCATACAAATGAATGGGTATACTCCTAAACGAATGCTAGGACTCGCGGATTGTGGGCCTACATGCTTCCGCTGTGCTACTCTGATCAAACATGTAAGGGTAAGAATATGTGATTGCAGATTTCTAGGGTCATCTCATCATGCTTCAAATATGGGCATACGCAGTTACATAGCTATAACACGGAATCATAGAATTCACGGAGTGCAAACAATGAGTCAGAGGTGATGTCATGCTATGAATTACAAAACTTAAATCATCTAAATAACCAAGTCATACACTAAACCAACTTAAGGCCAGCAAATGCCAAGATATGCATTTAGTAAGCCAATCAATCACAAGACACTTGAATAACCATGCATAATGATCCTAAGCAATTATACGGGCTCCCATGACCTTTACTACTTTACATAACGCTATGCTTATGCTTCAAAACACATAGACTCAAGATAGTGTCTGATAGGAGGGCATCTAGATGAGTGTGCACGAGCACAACCCTCATTTAAAACCTAAGGTCGAGGTTATGCCTCGAGATTTTGTCCATACTATTTGGAGTTGGCTATCAATCAACTAATAGGGGTAAGAACAACGATGTTATTGGTCTTAAGGATCTACATTGAAGCTTTGCAACACATTTTCCTCAAAAAGTAATTGTGGAGGTCCGAGAAACTCTTAATATGAATGGGGGCTCTATCTTCTACTATGGGGCATTCCGGCTCGTGCACTTGGTGGTAATGCTTAAGAAGACATTATTAAAGTATCCGTCGTTTCCTAGGAGTTAACAGGGTGATAAAGATGGTACAACAATCCCATAGTCTATCAGGTTCTTTCTACCTTGTTCTTTCTGGGTGTATTAGGGTTTGATATAGCAAGGCCACCACCAATTTCACATAGTATAGGTGACAACAAGCATCGCGCTATACAATAAGGATAATTTTCATTCAATGGTCGAGAGAAACGCACTACTATCGCTTAATTTCTATTTAAGCATATCGAAATCTCATTTAATTTCTTACAATTCCCAATTCACAAATGGGGGACACCACCTAGTGAGATTTTTAGTCATAGAAAGCTGCCCCCAATCACTTGCAACAAATCATCATTAACACATCCGATAATTCGTACAACTTGGCATATGAACGCTCAAAGTCATTTGATTACACATAGAGAGTTAAGCTCGTAGGGCTAACCCAAGCATTATTGCAAAGCAAATGTGAGCCTTCGGTTGCAACAATAAGACCCAACCAAACAATTAAAAAGGTTACTAATGCGACAGCACAACCCTAACTCACTAATCGGAAGACTTTGACTTTCAAGGTCTTTAGGTCTTCAAAAGGAAATAGTTTAACTGCTTCTAGCTCTCTGTCTACTAACCTTTGAGTACATCTGCTCACTCTATTATGGGGCCCGAGGAGCAAATCGTACTTTAAGGGCAAAGATGAGCTTAGAGTTAAGGCTTTTCTAATCATTCGAATTCAATCGTATGTCCTATAAACTTTCGATTAAAATCACCAAGGCAGGTAAGCGAAACGACTTTGATTGAACCAACACTTAACTCATTCATGAGAATACAAGTTATTTGGCTTATACTCTTAGCAATTTGTTCATTCACTTAGTTAATGAGCTCACTCAAGATGCACCTAACTAGGAAAACGCGCTAGCATTCACATAAAACTCACATTTGTACACCAAAGAAAGTATATATCACATCATCGTGAATGCGTTCCTAGATAACTAAATGAAATGCAAGACTCAGGTCGTGGCCTATGGTCACAGGACCTTGCTCTGATACCATCAATGTAACAGCCCCAGCCTCTAAGGACATAAGCATTATATTTTCTTACTTCCTGCTTAACTTCTGGGGCGAAACGGACAGAGTTTTCCTTAAAAACTGGTCATTTCCAGGCTAAAAGACTTACACTAAACCCCTGCTTTCAACGGAAGCATATAACATTCTAAAATAAGCTCAACGGCTACACGTCAGAGTTCATACCTTAACAAGCAGCCCGCTCGGAGTGCATCAAACAATATAGTTCATTAACGCAGACGAAATGAAAGATACAACTCAACGATTCACACAACCAGAGTAATGGGGCTTACATCCCAAAATGTAACTGATTTCAGCTAAAAGGACAACTTGACAAATTAGATAGTTGGCTCCTATGGTCATACAGAGCGATTTTTAAACCGAGTGCACCATATGAACTAGAATACTTGTTTATAAACGTTGACAACTAAGAATACATTCTATAACCTTATCAAACAGTAAGACCACTTCACTGTGAGCACAGATGACTCCCTTTTAAGCAAGACCAACTTCCATTTGGCATAACTGAGTTAACTTCGGCCTATCACAAAGAAAACCTGGGGAAAAGGGGGAAAGAGTACTGGAATAAGCAACTACACGCTCAATGAGTATTCCTTGACCCCTTAAACCAAAATCGTGGCAGGCAATAATACCATTAATAGCCACATGTCACGTGCTTATACATTACTATCGTATTAGGCAATCATAGTCCCCAAGGACGGGTTATTACCCCTAAACTTCATTCTAGTTGCTCAAACTCATTCTTAGGTCCCTAATTACCAAATTTCCTGCAAAACCAGGCACTCAAACACATAAGCAAGCAATGAGGGCTAAGCATAGAACTTTCATTTATAGGTTATGCACCTTAAATGTTTGATTCATTCGGGATATCGCCATGCCTTACTTGAATTTTCTTTCAAACACTCATTCATAAGATAAGTACAGAACACACACAAAGATCTTCTTTTCTTGTTTCGAAAAACACTTTATTTAACCTCTTGACTTAGCTACATATCACGCATTTAAGCATTACTATTATCGTATCGAACGATAGAGAGTTTTCATTAATACCAACTATAGGCTATGTGACACATTACATGAATTGTGCTTTGTCTATCTAATTCACTTGTGTAAGATACTTAACACATGGGGTAAAGATCATACATATGGCTTTCTTTCATATAACATGCAAATTTAAACTAATATGTATATGGAAATGGACATACTTCACTTAGAACTTCATTCACAGGGTATGCACAAGTTATGTACTGGAAGCTTACTTTCTTTTCCTAGACACACTTTACTTAGCCTCTTTAGGCTCATAAAGACTCTTTTCTTAGCCTCTTGAGGCACATAAAGCTCTTTTCTTAGCCTCCTTGAGGCACATATTCTTTAAAAGAATCTCTTTCGTATTATTCTTATAATGACCCTTAAAAACCTTCTTTCTGAAGCACTTAAAAAGGCGAAATATCGACTGCTTTTCTTACTTATTAGGAAATTATTCTAAGCATAAGATCATCATAATGTGCCGATTGGGTAAGATCTATTCTCAACCCCTAGTGAGATTATCGCGGACGCTAAGCTCTTACTCCCGGGATGGCAACTAACTTTTGGACCTTAACCCTCGTCAGGGACTCTAGGGCTTCCCACTACTGGGATTACTCTTTAGGCTAGGGATTCATCCATTCAAGTAGGTTCACTCCCATCATATTGTCCCTAAGTACAATATCTTAGCTAATTTAAAGCGTATAGCCATAATGGCTAATAGTTTGTTGCCTCTCACAGCGAAATCCTTTTTCATATAAGGCACTCTCTTTTTATTTAAATTCCTTAGGGATTCCTCCGTTCAAGCGAGTTCACTCCTAAAACTGTATTTGTATAGTTAAAATAGGCCATCATTTGCTAATAGTTATGGCTACTGTTAGTTACAGCCATGAAAACTTTCTTCTTCAAACTCACCCTCAGCCGCAAGATGAAACTTAATGACATAAAAGGGAAGGGAGTTTGCATGTAACACATTCAAACACTTTATAATCAACTCAGCAAAATAAGCCACACATGACCTCGCAATCCACACGATTATGGTTATGTGTAACCCAGGCTCCCTCTTCACACAGCCGACCAGAAAGAACCTCAAAATCCTCATCAGTTCATCCTCAAGCCATCCGACTACTAACTCGATTTTCAATTCCATAACCATAACATAGTATCATGAAAGCTTATAAAGAACTATGCAATAGGCCTTATGTACTTACCTGAGCAAGCAGCACCATCCGACGGTGTGCAATATCAAGCATATATAAACATTTACATACATTTCGTGAACTTAAGTAAAGTACGCAAAGAATTGAAATGAACTAGCAAGGCTTGAAGCTAGCTCACATTCATAATTCACATTTAGGAAATAAGCATGCCATACTTATGTCATTTTCAAAGCATAATTTCACTTAACTCAACAAGCCTTGATTTAAACTTGCTTAAGCCATTTCAGAAGCTACTTCTGAACATGATTTAGCTAACTTAATAGGCATTGATTCAAAGCAATAAGCATGCCCAATTCGTGTCATTTTTAAACCATAACTTAGTCGCGTTAAGGCTTACGTATCTATTTTAACGAACCAAGGTTAGTATGTAGTTTTCAAGGTCATTTTAGGCATGAACTAACCATGTTAGCATGCCTCGACTTAAGGCATTCTTATGCCATTTCAAAGGCCACTTATAAGTATGGATTAACTAAACTAACATATGTCGATTCAAAGCATTATTAGGTTATTTTGAAGTTACTTTTAGGCATGAATTAACTAGACTTAACATGCATCTTAGGTTCTTTCGAAGCCAATTTCAAGCATGAATTAACCAAATTAACAGGCATCCAATTAAAGCATGCTTAGGTCGTTTCAAGGCTGCTTTTAAACACAAACTAACTAAGTTAGCATGTATAATCTAGGCCTGAATTGAATCAAACATGTTAACCTATACATGCACGTATATTCAATCGAACTAACATGCATAATCACTTCACAATTTTGGTCAGCCTAATCAACCTTAAACTAACATGCATCTCATCTTAAGGGTTAAAACGTTTCGAAATTACTAATACTTTGGAGGTGAGAAACTCCCACCTTTAGTTCCCGACCCCTAGATCACTAGCGTATAGTCTAAAGTTAGGTCTAAACACTCTAACAATCAACATTCTAATCAAATTCAAAAATGACTAAATTAAACTATCGATCAAATTTAATGGCACAAATTAGCACAAATTAAATTTCAAAATCAACAATAGTAATAATAATTCTCTTTTAATAAAATTGTCACTTAAGCAAGCGCATCGATACTAATTTAACTCATATAGTTACTAAAAAATACAATTTTAT
>NCQV01132654.1:14650-29206 GCA_002740545.1 Lophocereus schottii | reverse complement strand
CCTAAGACTTGTTCTCAACATTTAGCATCCAGGTTAATGCGAATATCACAAACAGCGGTGTAGGCCCTGTTGGGAGAGCTTGTTTGGAACAACATTACTTAGACAAATATATTACACTTGGATTTGTTATCATCAAAACTAAATATAATTATGCAACAAATACCAATAGCAAAATGCATAACCAAGGGTGATCATAGCCAACTCAGCTTAACAAATCCTAAATTTTGACTCAAGATCAATCACTCAGACAATCACAATCCTAAATATCCACAACTACGTACAAAAAGAAAAAAAACAAATGAAAAAGGAGAATAGGGAAGGGGTGGAACGAACATACCAAGTTTGGTACTAATTGTACCCAGACTATTGTCTCACTCAGATGATGTCGAGGAGGTTCATGGAGCATTAGCCACTCCATCTTAGCTCACAAGCTACTACTCATATCAAAACCCACCAAAGCTCGTAACAACTTATCAAGGATTAAAGCATAATCCTCATAGAAATGAAAATACTTAGAAATAGGAGTTGTAACCCAAATAAAGTGCACAAACGGAATGTAACACAAGTCTCTCTTGAGCATACCAAAGCTTTCATCCCAATCAAGAGAAAGACGTGCATTTGCAAAATCAGATGCACATATCAATAGCCTAACAATGATGTGAGTATATGAATACATTAGCCATCGAGAGTGGTCTGAATGACCTAAATGAAGTCCAACATCTCTAAAGGGGAAGGGAAGAGGACCAAGGCAAGGCCAATCAAGTAAGATATTAAAATTAAAGTTTATAGGATGAGCTAACGTCAAGTCCTTCACCTCAAAGTAAGAATTTAGTCTCCTAATGTCAATATCTATAAGAGTCTAATCTAAACAAAGATTGGCAAGCACAAAAATCTCAAATCTTCTAAAGTAGATTCAGGGGGTCTAAAGAAAGGGGAAGAATAGGGAGGGAAGAAGAAAGAGGTGAAATGGAAGGGGTGGAAGCTAAGTCAAGGGAAGATTCATCAATTATAGAATCAATAGGCTCATCGAGAGATGTAATCTCACTAAAATCCACAACAAAAGGCTCATCAAGAGAATGCTCCTTAGAAAAGGTATCCTCTAACTCATCTAATATGCCACACTAATCATCTGAACAAGAATCAGTCTCAAATTTATCTCCCTCCTCCAGCTTTCATAAGGGAGCCAAAAGAAGAGATGAATCATGCATGGTCGGACTACCCTCATAGGTGTCACTAACTATGCTAAACTCTAGATAAGGTGCAACTACTAAAGGAGATGAGGGGTCACTCACTTCTTTGAGGTCATGATAGTGTGCATCACCATGAAAATCATGCCCTCAAGGAATCGGTGCCTCACTCCTAACATCAAAGTGATCACAACAAATAGCCTTTGGTGTAGAAGAGCCTAAGCTAAGGTTAGTCCTATGTAAACTACACAAGTAAAGCTCCCTATTTAAGGTAGCCAATGTCTCTAATATGTGTGGTCTACTAAGCTATGGACAAATATCAATATCATGTTCAAAGAAATCACAATAATCATATGAAGTAGGAACACATGGAGTACAAGAGTGCTCATAAGATAAACCACCAAACTTACTCTCATCTAGAGGTGTAACATGCATCACATAAGGGTCGGGAATTGGGTGACTAAAGGCCTCTCTCGCATTGTCATACTCCCAAGTTTCATAAGCCAAATATTAAAAAAAAATCCCAAATTCTATTTGGAGTCTTAGTGAATAAATATCCCAAATCCCCGGGGAATATAGTTTCAACATGACCCCGATATTCATCACTAAGACCCTCAAAGATCACTTGAAAAATTTCTCATTTTTCAAAATATCGATTAACACATTGAGCATGAAAGTCATTCAATCTACTCAAATCTCGCTAAAATATTTCATGCTCAAATTAAGGAAAATAGAAAATTGTCATTTGTTTTAAAATTTTTCAATTTTCTCAATTTTTAGGGTTTTAAATAAATTTTTTCAATTTTGTTTTGCAATTTTTGACTTATCTAATTTTTTTAATTTATTTTTAAGAAATAAACTAAGCTAAGTCACCACCAACGATGAAATAAAAAAAACAAAACAAAGCATATAAAACCAATAAGAAAGTAGTAAAGAAAATGAGAATGCAACCTAATCTCATATCGTTGTCCACAGCAACGACGCCAAAAACTTGTAATAGATTTTTGAATGTAAATTTAAAGGCTGTAAGCATACAATTGTTACTGTAGTACTTGAGGGACGTCTTGTTAGGGACCAGGATGAAATTCATTCACTAACTACAAAAATAAACAATTCTAACATCATTCTTAAACTAATTAAAACAACAAACACTACAACTAATGGTTATAAATTGATCTACTTCTAAATAATCTCTAGCTATTAACATAATTTTATACGATCTAAATAATCTTTGAAAAGATGACTTAGCAAAATACAACTAACCACATTATCTCAATGAAAGAAAGTAAATAAATAATATAATACTAAGCATGTTATAACATAGAGACTTCTAATCAAAAATCATGTTAACATAATAGAAACCAAAATTAAATCTCATAGGACTAGAAATAAAATTCCAAACCACAAGCTATGATTCTAAGAATAAGAAGACACCAACACAAACATAATCATAATATGGAAAGGTGAACAGAGGAGGGTGATTATTCAAAGTCAGACACGAAGAAACAACAAATTACTCAGCCTAAAATTACAAACTTCATTTACGGAGATTTCAGCTTCAAAAGCTTGAGATCTCATCACCTAAAACGGAATATAATAAAGCAACTCAATTAGTAAACAGAGGAGCAGGGACAGGGGAAAGAGAATGAAAAGCAACTCAAGACATTAGGCATCATGGCTCTTAGCTCAACCCAGCACTGCATTCATCACATTTTCATTGGAAAAAGAAAAAAAGAAAACTGACCCCAAAAAATAGAGGATAATAGGGAAATCAAAAATGTGATTTCTCAACAACAAAACCAAAGATAAAGACAAGGGAGGAGGATTCAGATTTGCAACCATTTAGTAACCCAGAACCAATCAATGAACAAGCTTTGAAGCTCGTTAACAATGGCAAAATCACCATTATTGATGCTTCAAATTCCAGTGAAAAACAGGCGATCGGGAGAACTTGTGATTTATCAAAAGTAAAGTCCTCAATCCATTTAGTACCAAGCTGGAAATCATAAAATATTAACAAAACAAAGCATAATTAGGTAAAATTTCAAGCTCGGATCTAACATTTGAAAATCAAAATGGATGAAAACAAATTGAAACCCTAAAGTACAAAAATCTGGAATTAAAACTAACTAAAAAAGCTCTAAAAAAATTGCTAGCTGCCTTAGATTCACTACTGCTCACCGCATTTATACTCGCCCCTTTTCATCAATCTTGGCCCTTGATTTTAGCTCTCAAAGGGACGATGGAGATGATTGATGTGTTACCTATTTAAAGGAGATGATTTGGTGTGCCGGTGGTACATGGGATACTAAAGGTGGTGTGCTGTTGGTGATGGAGATGAAGGTGAGGTGGTGATACTATTCATGATCGAGAGGAGAGAGAGATGCGAAGGTGGAGGGGAATTCGCGGTCTGATGAAGGAATCGAGGGAGGAATAAGGGGTGTTTGGCAGTCAAATGAGATGCATGGGGGAAGTGAGAGGCGTGGGGGGTTGGGTGGGTTTTAGTTATCATTTATTTTTATTTTTATTTTCCTTTTTTCAACTTTCTTTTCATTTGGGCTGGAAAGAGAGATAGGCTCAGTTTAGGCTTGAAGATAGCATATCCAAATTCTTCATTTCAACCTTTTTCTGATTTTTTTCTGATTTTTTCCATCCCTTACAAAATCAAATTAAAATCTAAAAATATTAATTATTTTGAGCACAAATCACGTATAAAGGTACTGTAAAAGATCTTATTTTTTGTGCAAACAAATACCCCGCACCAAGATTTTGCTCGTTCTCGAGTAAAAGAAGCTAAACTAACTAAAAAGAAATGATAAAATTAAGAAAAAGAAAATCCCCACTCATTTTCAGAGGAATTGTGGTTGCATTTAGCATATGCAACAAGCCCTTTCAATCTCTCGGTTTCCTAAGTGGTCCAATGCGGTCTTGTGAGGGTTTTCAAGTGAATTACCGACAAATTCCTTTTATAAACAAAGGAAAATGTTTTTGGTTTTTCTCAAGATATGAGCATATATACCAACAATAGGAAATGAATAGGAAATGGTGTACATGATTTAGGCAATTGCATCACCCTAGTAACTAAATCACCAAATCCTATACAAACAGAACGTACAATCAAAAGATAATCTAGTCACAAGATGCATTCTGATGTTCGCTTGTTACCCCACACAACAATGTGCAATGACATGTACACCAAGGTCCATGTGCAAATTTGTATCAGTTCTTATGAACCAAATTGCTAACATTGACACGATCCCCATTTTCTTACCTAATTGCCTTCTTTACTCTTTTTTTTTCCTTTTTCCATTTTTTCCTTTTTCAACAAGAATAATACTCACTTTACTTACAAATTTTGGGCCTTCCCTAAAAAAGGGTCTTATTAGAACGTGCAAAGCACTTATTTCATTACCCAAACAGATGTGTAATCAAGTAAAATAGCACATATTCAAGCCAATTAAAGGTATGAAATAAAGATAGTGGTTTTGAACATTGGCTCAGGTTTTTATTCATAGTTTGGATTTTTTCTTCTCATTTTTCTCCCGCATTTTTGAAGAGATTAGAAGGTAACTTCAACAATCAAAATGCTCACGTGCCAACTTAACCACAAGACCCTAAGAATCTACGAAAAAAGTGAAGGTAGCATGGAATCACTCATATAGGATAGAGTTATTATGAAAAATCGGATCCATATCATCAGCTGGATATCTCATCATGCAAATGCTATTTGCATATAACTCAATAACCTAGCAACATGGAATCACAATCAACCAAGAGAGCTCACAAATCCCTAAAGAAAAACAAAAATCTTTTGAAATTTTTCAAAATTTACAAAAAATATATACAAATAGGCGCCTGACCCCACACCAGAACTCTAGAATCTCCTCATTATGGGAACTGAAGCATCAAAAAGCAATCACATGAGCCATACCACTACAAAATCAACTCAAATCTACACGTAATACAGAATACGACACCACCAAAATCAAAAACAATACCAAAATCAAAATCGCCAAAATCAAAATCACACCAAAAAGTAAAAACAAAAACAAACTATAAAACAAAAATAAAATCAAAATACCAAAAAAAAAAACAAGACCAAGGAACTACTAAATACAAAACAAAACCAAAGGGAACCTGAAACAAAACAAAACAAAAAAGAAAAGAAAAAACAAAACATAAAAGAAAAGAAAAAACAAAATACTTAACCAAAACAAAACCATTAAAACAACAAAAAAAAACAAAAACAAAATATTAAACAAAATAAAACCAAAGCAAACAAAAACTCACAAAACCAACGAAACAACACACACAACTAAAACATGCTAAAAAAACAATCCTAGATATCCACAACTATTTCATAATCCTAAATAAAAATCAAATAGAACACCTATAACACAATCACAATCCTAGATATCCATAATTATTCAACCAAAAGGATTAACAAATATTCACAAAACAAAATACAACACCAATAGCAAAATGCATAACTAAGGGAGATCATAGCCAACTCAACTTAACAAATCCCAAGTTTCTCCTCAAGATCGATCACCCACACAATCACAATCCTAAATATCCAACACTATGTACAAAAAGAAAGAAAAGAAATGAAAAAGGAGAATAAGGAAGAGGTGGAACGATCATGTCAAGTTGGGTACTGATTGTACCCAAACTAATGCATGACACAGATGATGTTGAGGAGGTCCCTGGAGCATCAACCGCTCCATCTCAGCTTGTAAGCTACTACTCGTATCAAAACTCACCGAAGCTCATAACAATTTATCAAACATTCGGGCATTGTCCTCATAGATATGAAAGTAGTTAGAAACAGAAGGTGTAACACAAATAAAGTGCATAAATGGAATGCAATATAAGGCTCTCTTGAGCTTACCAAAGCTCTCAGCCCAATCAAATGAGAGACATTCANNTGTAAAATCAGACACATAAGTCAATGGCCTAACAATGATGTGATTATATGAACACATAAACCATTGAGAGTGGTTTGAATGACATAATGAAGTGCAACATCTCTACAGGGGCAGGGAAGAGGACCAAGGGAGCCAATCAAGTGAGATATGAAAATCAAAGTTCATAGGATGGCCTAAAGTCAAGTCCTTCACGTCAAAGCAATCATTGAGTCTCTTTATGCCAATGTTACTAAGAATATGATATAAACAAGGACTGCCAACCACAAAAGTCTCAATTCTACTAAAGTAGACTGAAAAGGGTCTAGAGAATGGGGAGGGAAGAAGAAAGGAGTGAAATAGGAGTGGTGTAAGCAAAGTTAAGGGAAGATTCATCAGAAATCGGATCAATGAGCTCATCAGGAACTATAACCTCACTAAAATCTACAACAGAAGGCGCATCAAGAGAATGCTTCTAAGAAAAAGTATCCTCTGACTCATCTAATATGCCACTCGAATCCTCAGAACTAAAATCAGTCTCAGGTCCATCTCCCTCCTCGAGCTCTCCTAAGGGAGCCAAGGGAAGAGACGAATCATGAATGATTAGACTACCCTCACGGGTGTCACTAACTGTGCTAAACTCTAGAGAGGGTGCAACTGCTAAAAGAGATTAGGGATCACTCGCTTCCCCGAGGTTATTATAATGTGTATCACCATCAAAATCATGCCCTCAAGAAATCGATGCTTCACTCCTAACATCAAAGTCATCACAACAAATAGACTTAGGTGTAGAAAAGCCTAAACTAAGGTCAGTCTTAAGTAAACTATGCAAGTAAAGCTCCCTCTTTAAGGCAGCCAATGCCTCTAATCTATTTGCTCTTCCAAGCAGCGAACACGTATTGACATCATGATCAAAGAAATCACAATAATCATGTGAAGTAGGAACACATAGAGTATGAGAGTGCTCATAGGATAAACCACCAAATTGACTCTCATTTAAGAGTGTAACACACGTTAGATAAGGGTCAGGAATAGGTGGCTATAGGCGTCTCTCGCATTATCATGGTCCTAAGTTTCATGAGCCAAATATTAAAAGAAATCTCAAATTTCATCATTAAGACCCCCAAAGATCACTTGGTAAATTTCCCATTTCTTAAAATACCGATTAACACATTGAGCATGAAAGTCATTCAATCTACTCAAATATCGCCAAAATATTTCATGCTCAAATTGACGGTGATAGAAAATTGACATTTGCTTTTTCATGTTTTTCAATTTTTAGGGGTTTTCCACAAATTTTTCCAAATTTTTTTCAATTTTTGACTTTCCAAATTTTTTTTCAAGAAATAAACTAAGCTAATTCACTACCAATAATGAAATAAACAAAGTAAAACAAAACATATACAACTAATAAGAAAATAGTAAAGAAAATGAGAATGTAACCTAATCTCATATCATCGTCCTCGGCAACGGCGTCAAAAACCTATAAAGGATTTTTGAATGTAAATTAAAAGGCCGCAAGCTTGCAACTTTTGCTGTAGCACTTTAGGGTCGTCTCCTCGAGGACAACGATAAAATTCGTTCACTAACTACAAAAATAAACAATTCTACATTCTTAAACTAAGAAAACAACAAACACTACAACTATTGATTATAAATAGATCTACTTCTAAATAATTTCTGGCTATTCACATAATTTTACAGGATGTAAATAATCTTTAAATTAGATGACTTAGCAAATTAGATGCTACTAACCACATTATCTCAATGAAAGAAATAAAAATAAATAATATAATCCTAAGCACGCTATAACATAGGGACTTCTAATCAAAAATCAAGGTTAACATAACGGAAATCAAACCTAAATCTCATAAAACTAGAAATAAAATTCCAAACCGTAAGCTATGATACTAGAAATAAGAAGATGCCAACATAAACATAATCATAATCTGAAGAAACATAAAGATGAACAGAGATGGGGGATTATTCAGAGCCAGACATGAACAAACAACCAATTGCTCAGCCCAAAATTACCAACTCCATTTATGGATATTCAACTCCGAAAGCTTGAGATCTCATCACCTAAAATGGAGGATAATAAAGCAACTCAATTAGTAAACAGAGGAGTTGAGACAGGGGAAAGGGAATGAAAAGCAACTCAATACATTAGGCATCGTGGCTATTAGCTCAACCTAGCACTGTGTTCATCACATTTTCATCTAGAAAAAAAAGATGAGCCCAGAAAACAAAGGATAACAGGGAAATCGATGATGTGATTTCTTAACAGCAAAACCCAAACTCGAATAAGATAAAGACGAGGGAGGCGGATTCGGATTTGCAGCCAATTAGTAACCTAGAACCACTCAACGAACAAGCTTTGAAGCTTGTTAATAATAGCGGAATCGCCATTACTAAGCTTCAAATTCTAGTGAAAAATAGGGGAGGGGGAAAAACTTGTGATTTATCAAAAGTGAAGTCCGCAATCAATTTATTACCAAGCTTGAGAAAGTAGTAATTGGTTTTCCAAACTTTTTTCGAACTTTTTTTTCAATTTTTGACATTTCTAATTTTTTGATTTTTTTTCCATACATAAACTAAGCTAAGTCACTACCAATAACAAAATCAACAAAGCAAAACAAAGCATATATATGCAACTAATAAGAAAGTAGTAAAGAAAATCTTGTATGGGACTTTCGCTGTAGTACTAGAGGGTCGTCTCCTCAGTGACGAGGATGAAATTCGGTCACTAACTACGAAAATAAACTAATCTAACATCATTCTTAAAATAATTAAAACAATAAATAGTATGACTATTGATTATAAATAGATCTACTTCTAAATAATCCCTCGCTATTTACATAAATTATAGGATCTAAAAAATTTTTAAATTAGATGACATAGCAAAACCAAATATAACTAACCACATTATCGCAATGAAAGAAATAAAATAAATAATATAATACTAAGCATGCTATAACTTAGGGACTTCTAATCAAAAATCAAGGTTAACATAATGAAATCCAAAACTAATCTCATAAAACTGGAAATATAATTGCAAATTGTAAGCTATGATACTAGGAATAAGAAGAAACCAACAAAATGTAATCACAATTTGAAAAGCCATAAAGATGAATAGAGGAGGGGGATTATGCAGAGCCAGACATGAACAAGCAACAAATTGCTCAACACAAAATTACCAACTCTACTTGTTGATATTCAATTCCAAAAGCTTGAGATCTCATCACCTAAAATAGAGGATAACAGAGCAACTCAATTAGTAAACAAACGAGCTAAGGCAGGGGAAAGGGAATGAAAAGCAACTCAACACATTTGGCGTCATCGCTGTTAGCTCAACCTAGCACTGCGTTCATCACATTTTCATCTGGAAAAAAAAAATAGAGCCCAGAAAATGGAGGATAATAGCACAACTGAAAATCCATTTCTTAACAACGAAACCCAAATTCGAATCAGATAGAGACATGGGAGGCGGATTTGGATTTGAAGGCAATTAATAACCCAGAACAATCAATGAACAAGCTTTGAAGGTTGTTAGCAATGGCATAATCACCATTATCAACACTTCAAATTTCGGTGAAAAACATCGGAGGGGGAATATTTGCGATTTATCAAAAGTAAAGTCTTCAATCCATTCAGTATCAAGCTGGAAATCATCAAAGATTAACAAAACAAAGTGTAATTAGCTAAAATTGCAAGCTAAAAATGGATCTAACATTTAAAAATCGAAACAGATGAAAACGAACTGAAACCCTAAATTACTAAAATCTAGAATTGAAACTAACTAGAAACCATTAATAGATTCCTCGCTACCTTAGATTTGCTGCTGCTCATCGCATTTATACTCGCCCCTTTTCGTCGATCTCGGCCCCTGATTTCAGCTCTCAAGCGGACGGTGGAGATGATTGTTGTGCTGGCCGTTTGAAGGAGATGATTCGGTGTGCTGGCCGTGCATGGGACGCTAATGGTGGTGTTGCTATTAGTGATGGAGATGAAGGTGAGGTGGTGATACAATTTTGGTTCGAGGAGAGAGAGAGAGATGTGAAGGTAGAGGGGGTTTCGGGGTCTAATGATGGAACCGAGAGAGGATAAAGAGAAGGATGGATAAGGGGGTGTTTAGCAATCACGTGAGACGCACGGGGGGCCACGTCAAAGTTATGTCGAGGGCTAGGTAGGTTTTTAGGTTATCTTTTATTTTTATTTTCATTTTCCTTTTTTCAACTTCCGTTTCATTTGAGTTGGGAAGAGAGATGGGCTCAGTTTAGGCTTTAAGGTGGCAAACCCAAATTCTTCATTTCAGCCTTTTTCTTCATTTTTCTAATTTTTTCTATCACCTACAAAATCAAATAAAAATCTAAAAATAATTATTATTTTGAGCACAAATCAGGTATAAAGATATTGTAAAAAGATATTATTTTTGGTGCAAACATTAGGCTAAGACCACCATTGTGGATAGGAAGAGAGTCTCCTTTGTTTTACAAAAATTCAGTTATAATTCTTTGTTGCTTCTCAATTACGTTCTTGTGTTTCACAAGCTTAGTCTCAAACCTTCTTTCTATTTGGGCCAAAAGGGTTAAGATGTTTGTAGATAATCCCCCATGTCTGAAGTTATTTGCATTCTGGGTACCTACACTTGATGTTGCTCGTAAAGTGGTAATGTTGAACCAAATCTAATGCACTATATTTTTCCCATCTCACTTAGGTAAAAGAAGATAGTAATAAGGCTGTTATGCAAGATTTGGGTTCAAGAGTAAAATATAAAGCCTAGGCTACCAGCAAAAGGAAAGCAACAACCAAAACCTAGACAGAGTAAAGAATACGTGGGCATTATGCTTAGCAAGGTCAAGTGTTAAGGTTAGAGATGAATGTTCAAGGAGTATGATGGTGATGGTTGGGTTAGAATTTGTCTTGCTAGTATATAACCAAGAAAACAAACTAGAATTTGTCCTTTACCTTCTTCTTTGACCAATACATCATTGACTAAGTGATCAAATACATTTGTATGAAAGATAAGACTTACATGCATCAAGCTTATTTGGAGACACGACATATTCATGCCAACTCAGGCATAACAACTCAAAGAGTCAAACAACGTATATCCAACTTTAAGTGAGGTCATCAACAAAGGCAAGGTTAGGCTACCATAATAATATAAAAGGTATCAGCCTAGACCTAACATATTATAATTACCCTAATTAATCTCGATTTAAATTAATTAAGTTTAGCGCCTGTTGAACCTAAATATGATGCATTTTGTACCCTTTTACTATCTAATATTTGCTCAAAATAAATTATTAGATTAGGATTTTAATATATATTTTGTATATTTTATAGGAATTTGGAAGCGAGAAGAAAATGGCTATGTTACTTGCCAAAGGGAATAAAAGGCATATTGGATTAGTTTTGGAAATAAGAAGAAGCAAGACCGTTCCCTTAGTCCTTCTACACTACCCAATTGTGTAGCCTAGGCCCGCCTTCTCCTTTTTCCTCTGTCTCCCACGTTGGGCTCCCTCATCTTCAGCCAGCAGCTTCTTTAGTCAGTAGCCCACTCTGACCGAAGCCCAAGCGTCCCCCTTCTCCCTACTTCTTTCTTAGTTTTCCCTCTTCCTTCTTTCGCTTGGCTAGCCTAGATGCTTGCTTGCCATTCCTTCCTTGCTAGCCCAGCCAGTCCTCTTGTCTCATTGAGACCAAGCACGCTTGTCATGTGTCCCGAGTCTTCTTCTTCCCCCTTTTCTTTGCTTTCCCTTGGTTCCCAGGCAACAAAAGAACTGAAATGCTTTGCTGTGCAGCTGTCGTTACTCCCTTCTTAAATTCACCCTCAAATCCATTTTCATCACCATCATCAATCCATCAGTTGCAAAGGAGTAAATTAAAGTAATTACTAGGGGTTGGGGGAAGTATAATTCAAGCAACAAAGATGAGGGGATGTAGAGAGGGGGGATCGAAGCTTATACTCAATTTCTGTATTTTTCTGTATTTTGTTTTTGTCTTCCTTGATTTTAGATTTAGGTTTTAGTTTCAAATTAGTGTAATTTGGTTTTAGGTTTTTCTGATTTCATTGGAATTCCAGTTTAGTTTCGAAATTGCACGCTGCTAACCCTGAATTTTTTGGTGTAATTGCGCAGCTTCCTCCCACTGTTTAATTGCTCTGTTTCATTCGGGCTGTGAAATTTGATACTTCGATTGTTCTCCTTTATTTTGAACTGGCTTTTTTTGGGATGCCCTGTGCTCAGATTCTGTTGGTATTTTTCTTAAATCTTGGTGCTTGACAATGGTTTCGGGTATTTTGGGGTTCGTGCTAGTAGAGGAGATAGGCTACCAAGATCATTTCTCTCTAAAACTGCACTGCTACTATCTTGGGTTGGAGATGATCTACAAATTGGGTTGTTTTGCTGCTAAAGGTGCTATAACTTTGGTGGTCTCTTATTACCCAATTTGGATTTTGCTTCTTGGTTAGTTGTTACTCTCTAGAATTTGCCTTAGTTGTTCAGTCAAGCTAAATTTTGCAATTCTGGGCTTTTAATGATAGTAACATACTAGCTTAGGTTATTCACAATCTAATTCATAATTCATCCCTAAGGACAACACTTGTAAGTGCTACAACGAACTACCGTATACTTGTGGAAATCACAGCAAGTTTTTGACGCCACTGCCGGGGATGGTTCTATAAAATTCGGCTGTGTTAAGTCGTAGTTTAGTTATTTGAGTCATTTGAGTCATTTTCGTTTTAGTTTGATAATTGTGACTTTTGGTTTTGCTTGAGTTTTTACTCAGTTTTAGTAATTTGGTTTACATTATTTGATTTTTGAATTAAGTTAGCATTTTGATTTTTGTTTAGATCAGGTTCATTCCATTTTTAAAGTTTATTTATTGCTGAAAAAATAATACTAACCAATCTGGTTTATGTGCAGCAAAAGAGGTAGAACTGAACAGAAAAGAAAAAAAAAAAAAGCAACACCAGTGCAGGATTTTCATTATTTTCAGATTCTGTTTGAAATTTTTGGAGTATTTTTGGTGTGATTTTGTTGTGATGATATTTTTCAAGTATTCAGCATGATTTGTATAGTCTATATGAATTGTTCTGGAATTTTTGGGACTGATTGGAATTTTCTGTGAATTTTGGAACTAATATGTTGTTTGCAATCTTTTGCACAGTTCAAGGATAGAAAAAATTTGGAAAAAAATATATTCACGTCCCTTGTGATTGTGTTGAATTTACTGTGTATATAATTCTAATTTTAGGAGTGTTATTTTTTGTTTTAATTGGGTTGTTTAGGTTTTAGTTTCTTTTCTATTTTCTTCTAGTTTATTTGTGTTTGTGTTTTTGTTTTTAGGATTTGATCATTTTCTATTTTTTATTTTGTTTTCAGGTTTGAGTCACTTTTTGATTTTGTTTTGTGGTTTAGAAGAAAAAAAAATTAGAAAAATCCAAAATCCAAAAAAATTCAGAAAAAGGAAAAGACCAAAAATAAATCCCTTAGTGAAGGTGTGGGATTTACATGACTAGTTGGGTTAGAGGCCTTGAGAATAATAAGCTTGTTAGGAGTGAATCTGACCATGACCTAGAACCCGAGCCTGAACTTGAACTTGAACTTGAATCTAAGCCTAAATTAGAAGAAATGACACAAGAAAGATCTTAAAGTAATATTTTCTATTCTCCTAAGAATGCATTACCATCTTGTTTTACTATAACTGACCTATAACCAAATGTGACTTTTGAATTGAAACCTCACTATACTCAAATACTCCATAAATTTACGAGTTTAGAGGATGCTTATTTATTTTTGAGGGAATTCGAAGAAGTATGCTCTATGATGCATTTTCTAATATCCCTATTGATGTTGTGTGAATGAAATTAATTCCTTTTGCTTTGAAAGATTCTGCCAAACGTTGGATGTATGGCTTGGATGCTAATTTTCTTACTTCTCAGAATGATTTTATTTTTCTTAAGAAAATATTTTCCTAATGCCAAGACTGTTAAGCTAAGGAATGAGATTAATCAATTTGTGCAACTAGACAAGGAATCATTTTAGAAATATTTTGATAGGTTCAAAAATTTATTGGCCTAATATCCCCATCATAGTCTAGACCAAGCACGTTTGTACCAGATTGTATATAAAGGATTTGACCAATAGACTAGAACTATGATAAAGTCCATGTATCAGGGTGGCTTTCTTTCTAGGGGTGTCACGATTGCTTGGGAATTTTTAGAGGACTTAGCTGAGAAAATCATGCAATGGGAAACCGTTCGTGATGACAGTCTAAGTTCTAGGTTCACAAGGGGTGGGTTGCATTCTGTCTTTGATGTAAGTAGTCTAAGATTGTTGTTTTAAAAAACATGTTAAAGGGGTTGTCTCTCCAGATGCCCCAATTATCTCAGACTGTTACAGTGGCATCTTCTCAATGTCAAGCCCTAGATTATTCTTTGAGTGTTTGTCCTTATTTTGCTC
>NCQV01132654.1:3926-14638 GCA_002740545.1 Lophocereus schottii | reverse complement strand
CTGGATAGGAGCAAGTGAATATGGATTTTTAGAGACCCAAGAACTACCCATTTTTCCCTTATCATAATCCAGGGTAGAGAAATCACCCTAACTTTTCTTGGAGTAATGGACCAAATATTGTGTTCCCCAGCTCTTAGCCCATCTCCCATCCCTCCAATTCTTCTAAGAGACCGACTTTTCCAGATGTGCCCAATGCACCTAGACCTCCACCTCCTGTAGCTCAAGTTTCACCTCCTTCTAGTTATACTAACATTGACAAAGTTCAGAGGAGAATTAATAGTAATATGGAGAGAATGATTAATACTAATATGGAAAGAATGATAAGAATGATGACTAAATAGTTTTCCCGATTAGCATCATCTTCTAGAAAGTCAGGCATCATCTTCTAGAAAGTCAGGTACTTTACCAATTCAACCTGAGGTGAACCCTAAGGGTCATGCCTCTTCTTCTTCTAGTACTAACCCTAGTAAGCCTGTAAGGAAAGTGAATGCAGCTATATCTCTTCGATTTGGTCGAGAGATTGATAATGAAGTGAGAAATCCTAATGAACCCTGCGTGTATACTCACCAATTCTTCCAAAAATCCTCTCTCTCTTCTTCTTCTCCAGAAACTGGTTCATACAATAAGTCAAGGGATGTTGCTGATGGTGCTCCCCATGACTCTAATACTCCTCTACCTCCTGAGTCACCTTTTAACAAAGAGAAGCTTAAAGAGAAAGATTCCTCTTATTCAATTGACCTTTTACCTCCTAGGGACTCTTCCTCTCCTTCTTCTGTGGAGAAAGTCTATATGCTTTTACCTCCTTTTCCGCATAGCTTGAAAAGAAAAGGCAAGCTCATGTTGAAAAGATGAGATAAACCTTCTCTCGAGTCAAAATCAACATTCCTTTACTCGATGTTATTCAGCAAATTTCTCCACATGCTAGATTTTTAAAGGATCTGTGTACGATCAAGAGAGTTACTGGTGCCCCTAAAAAGTCTTTCTTAGCCTCTAGTGCTATTTTTATCATTTCTCACCAGATCCCAATAAAGTATAAGGACCCTAGTTGCCCTACTATTTTTATAGTCATAGGGGACCAACTTATTCATAGATCTTTACTTGATTTAGGGGCTAGTGTCAACTTGATACCCTTCACTAAGTGTGAGAGGCTAGGGTTAGGTGAATTGAAGCCTACCAAAAGGGTCATTCGATTAGCTAATAGATCGATCAAATTACCTAGGGGTATAGTTGAGGATGTATTGATTAGAGTGGGTGAATTCATTTACCTAGTGAAGTTTATAGTGATTGAAACTGAGAAGGTATCCAATTTATCTAGTAAAGTCCTTGTGATTCTAGGGCATCATTTCTTGACACTGCTAATGCCCTCATTAATTGCAGGAATGGTATGATGAAACTGTTTTTTGGCAACATGAAATTAGAATTGAACATCTTTAACATACAAAAACAGCCTTCTAGTTTTGATGATATGGAGTTTTCTACTCTTAAGTGGGTGGAAGATTCTATATTCAATTATGACTTTGATGATATATTTGCTGCTTAGTATGAGTCATTTCTTATTGATGATGAGCCTGAATATGATGTGTTTAAGTTTAATGAATTATGCTATACTGGTTATTGTCTACTTACTATTGTTTCTTAATCTACTTATGAATCTGTTTCCCTTCCTGCTCTTGAGTTGAAACCTCTTCCTAGCTCTCTTATGTGTGCATTCCTAGGACCCGATGAATCCTTACCTATTATTATTACTTCTAACTTAAACCGGGACTAAGAGGACAAACTAATTGCCCTACTTAGAGAGGACAACGAAGCTATATGTTGGACTTTAGGGGATACCAAGGGTATTAGTCCTTTTGTTGTGCAGCATAGAATTCATTTGGAGGACAATGCTAAGCCCTACTGAGATCGCCAAAGGCGTTTGAACCCAACTGTACAGAAAGTAGTTAGGAAGGAAGTACTGAAGTGGTTAGACCATGAGATTATTTATCCAATTTTTTAAAGTGAGTGGGTTAGCCATATTCAAGTTGTTTCTAAGAAGACCGGCATTACCGTGATTAGGAATGATAAGAACAAGTTAGTCCCTACTCGAGTTCAATTTGGATGGCGTGTTTGTATAGATTATAGAAAATCGAATGCAGCCACTAGGAAAGTCCATTTTACCATTCCATTCTTGGACCAAATGTTAGAGAAGTTGGCTAAACATTCCTTCATACTCTGACTATACTAAAATCTCTATTGCTCCTGAGAATCAAGAGAAAACTACTTTCATCTGTCCATTTGGGACTTATGCCTTTGGAAGAATGTCATTTGAACTGTGCAATGGCCCTACTACCTTTCAGAGATGCATAATTTTCATTTTCTCAGATATAGTTGAGTAATGCATGAAAATTTTATGGATAACTTTTCTATATTTGGGTCTCCCCTTGATGATTGTCTGTCTAATTTGAGAAAAGTGTGAGAAAGGTGTAGGGTGTAAAACTTGACTTTGAATTAGAAGAAATGTCACTTCATGGTTAAAAAGAAGATAGTCTTAGGCCACATTATTTCTAGGGATGGAATTGAGGTAGACAAGGCTAAAACTAATCTGATTGTTAATCTTTCTCCACCCACTTGTGTGAAATATGTGAGGCCTTTCTATGGCTTCCTTCTACCGTCATTTTATTAAAGACTTTAGCAAGATACGAAGCCCTTGATCAATCTGCTAGCTAAGGATATGCCCTTTCACTTATCTGAGGAGTTTCTATGGCATTTACTAAGCTTAAGAAAGCCTTTACCTCTGCATCCATTCTTCATCCTCCCATATGGGGAGAACCATTTAAGTTGATGTGTGACGCATCTGATTATGCTACTGGGGTTGTTCTTGGACAACATGTTAATAAGAAACCCCATGTTATTTACTATGCTACTCACACTCTGAATGATGCCCAATTGAACTATACGGTTACTGAAAAAGAAATCTTGGCTATGATCTTCAGCTTTGAGAAATTTAGACTTTATCTGATTGGGTCTCAGGTGATTGTCTATACTAATCACTCTTCTTTTAAGCACCTTCTTTTTAAGAAGGATGCTAAGCCTAGACTTGTGAGATGGATCTTACTTTTGCAAGAGTTTGATTGTAAGATTAGGGACAAGAAAGGTTCCGAGAACTTTGTGGCTGACCATTTGTATAGGGTTCTCTATAATAGAGATAGTGAGTCTGGTATTTCTGAATGCTTCCCTAATGAGCAATTACATGCTGTCCACCCTGATCTTTGGTATGTTGACTTTGTGAACTACCTAGTCGCTCGTAGGATCCTTAAGGGTTGGACCAAGAATGATAGAGATAGGTTCTTCCACCTCGTGAAATTCTTTATATTTGGGATGATCTTTATTTGTTTAAGCACTATTCTAACCAAGTCTTTAGGTTGTGTATTCCCAACAATGAGGTGAGGAGTGTCCTTTCTTTTATCATGGCCAAGCATGTGGGGGGCATTTTAGTGGGATGAAGACTCCAGCCAAAGTTCTTCCATGTGGTTTGTATTGGCCTACTTTATTTAGGGATTCTTTTGAATACTATAAGAGTTACCTAGGTGCCAATAGTTGGATAGAATAAGCAGGAGAGATATGATATCACTTAATCCCATCATTATGGTGGAGATTTTTGATGTTTGGAGTATAGATTTTATGGGACTATTTTCTTCTTTTTTTGAAAATGAGTACATTTTATTAGTTGTGGACTACGTTTCTAAGTGGGTAGAGCCTATCCCTTCCAGGACCAATGACACCAAGGTCATTACGAAGTTCCTTAGGGAGAACATCATCACTAGATTTGGTAATGCCCCAAGCTATCATTAGTGATTAGGGTATATAACAAGTCTTTTATGCCTCACTGATTCAAAGGCTTGCTAATCCCTATCATCCCCAAACTAGTGACCAGGTTGAAGTGTTCAATAGACAAATGAAACAGATCTGAAGAAGACAGTGAGTAGAAATAGGAACGATTGGGCCGACAAGCTCGTAGATGCTCTTTGGGCTTATAGGATGGCTTTTAAAACTCCCTTGGGTATATCACCTAATAGGGTTGTTTATGGTAAGTCTTGTCATCTCCCTGTTGTGAGATAGAGCATAGAGCTTGGTAGGCCACTAAGACGCTCAATTATGACTTGACGAAGGCCCATGATGAGCGTAGGCTGCAACTGAGTGATCTTGATAAAATACAAGTTGAGGCCTATGAGAGTGCTCGATCTTACGAAGAGATGGATAAGTTGTTTCATGATAAACATATTCTTAGGAAAGAGTCTGTCCCTAAAATGAAAGTACTCTTAAATGACTCTAAGCTCCATTTATTTCTAAGGAAATTGAGGTCCCGGTGGATGGGTCCTTATATTGTCTCACGTATTTTTCCTTATGATGCATTTGAAATTCAGGACCCTGAGAGTGAAGCTAAATTCAATATGAATGGCCAAAGATTGAAGTAATTTCTAGAGTTGCCAAGTAAAGAAGATGTGGAGTATCTGATACTCCACGAGACGAATCCTGATTAGTGATTGTGATGCTGAGATAGCTCAGGTGTACTTAAGAGGTTTCCAAGGAACAAATCGAAAAAAAAAAAATTGAAAAAATCTCAAAAATGTCAAAAGAAAAGTTGTAAATAAGAGTGTTTGGCATAGATGTATCATTATGTATACTCATTTCCAATGGTCACTTTAATTGGGGTATGTTACATTTTATTTTAAGAGAGTGTGTAATCATTATAATGGGTGTAAGTGTGGTTGCTCATTAGCTATGGCTTCTAGCCCCTCATTTCCCAAATAATTTGTCCATCTCATAACCCTTGCCCTTAGCCCCATTACAACCCTGAAAAAGTCTTTTGATTATCTTTTTGTATATTGCATTTTAGTTGTGGAGAATCGATAACCTTAGCAAGCCTATGACAGTTTGTTTATTGAAAGAGAATAGAGTGAACCTTGTTATATTTTAAATATATGAGCGAGAGTGTTCCATCTTCTTCTAAAATGAGGTTCTACCAGTCACACTTGTACATAATTCTTAAGTGGGATGAAAGATTATGAATGGATGTCATCAGTAGGGATTAAGGATCTCTGATGCGTGCATTATTTTTATATACAATCCAGTGCTTTGGATGCTTGGATAATGTGGTTGATTAGAATATGTATATATTTTCTCCGATGTTGTATATATATAATTTTTTAAAAAAAAAAACCAAAAAGATTTTCGGTTTTCTGTTTTTTATTTTCTTTTATAGATTTTATACGTATATATTCTGCAAACCCTCACGAGACCCTCCTTGTCCACTAGGGGTAACCTAGGGGTTTAAAGAGCTTGTTGCACATGCTATGTCCAAATGTGATTTCTACGAAAGTGAGTTAGGATTTTATTTTCTATTACTAAGATTTTTAGTTTTATTTTACTCGAAGACGAGCAAAACTTAGATGTGGGGGTATTGTTCAACCTAAATATGATGCATTTTATACCCTTTTATTATCTAATATTTGCTTAAAATAAATTATTAGATTACGATTTTAATATTTATTTTACATATTTTGTAGGAATTTGAAAGTTAGAAGAAAATGGCTAAGTTACTTGCCCAAAGGGAATGAAAGGTAGATTGGGTTAGTTTTGGAAATAAAAAGAAGCAAGGCCCTTCCCTTATTCCTTCATCGTAGCCCAATCGTGGAGCCCAAGCCCGCCTTCTCTTTTTTCCTCTCTCTCCCGAGATAGGCTCCCTGAGATTGAGCGAGCAGCTTCTTCAGTCAGCGGCCCACTCTGACCGAAGCCCAAGCGCCCCCTTCTCCCTCCTTCTTCCCTAGTTTTCCCTCGTCCTTCTCTCGCTAGGCCGGCCCAGACGCATGTTTGCCATCCCTTTCCCCCAGCCTAGCCGATTCTCTAGTCTCATCTAGACCGGGCATGCTTGTCACGTGACCATGGCTCTTCTTCTTCCCCTTTTTCTGCGTTCCCTTCATTCCCAGCCTGGAAAAGAACCAAAATGCTTTGCTTTGCTGCTGTCGTTACTCCTTGCTTAAGTTCACCATCAAGTCCGTCATCATAGCCATCATCAATCCATTAGTTACAACAGAGCTAATTGGAGCAATTACTGGGGGTTGGGGGGAAGTATAATTCGAGCAGCACAGAGGAGGAGAGGGAGAGAGGAGGGAATCGAAGCTGATACTCAATTTCTGCATTTTTCTCTGTTTTGTTTTGTCTTCCCAGATTTTAGATTTAGGTTTTAGTCTCAAATTGGTGTAATTTTGGTTTTGGGTTTTTCTGATTTCATTGGAATTCCAGTTTAGTTTCGGAATTGCACGCTACTATCCTTGGATTTTCTGGTGTAATTGCCCCCTGTTTAATTGCTCTGTTTTATTTGGGCTGTGGAATCTGATAGTTCTATTGTTCTACTTTATTTGGAATGGGCTTTTTTTTGGGATGCTCTGTGCTCGGATTCTGTTGGTATTTTTCTTTAATCTGGGTGCTTAACAATAGTTTCAGGTGTTTCAAAAGCCCCTTGTGTTGCTGCTGGTTGTCAGTTTGGTGCTATCCTTCCTACGCTCTAGTTGGGTTCGTGCTAGTAAAGGAGATAGGTTGCCAAGATAATTTCTCTCTAATACTGCACTACTAGTGTCTTGGGTTGGAGATGATCTACAAATTTGGTTGTTTTGCTGCTGAAGGTGCCATAATATTGGTGGTCTCTTATTGACCAATTTGGATTTTGCTTCTTGGTTAGCCGCTCGCTACTCTCAAGAATCTGCTTTAGTTGTTCAGTCAAATTAAATTTTGCAATTTTGAGCTTTCAATGATAGTAACGTAGTAGCTGAGATTACGTGTAATCTAATTTATAGTTCATCTTTAAGGACAACACCCGTAAGTGTTACAACGAAAATTATAATGGCGCCACATTTCAATTCAACATTCGATATATTTATGTAATTGCAGGTTAAAATGATAAAATGTGAATAAATGAAATATTAATAAATATAGAAGTATATATCAATTGATATGGGTGAAGTTTATAAAATTTTTTAAATAAACCATGAAGATACAAAACAAATCAAATTACTCCAAATATTTATTAGTTGTGAAAACGGAATTATTTTACTAAAAAACGATAAGGGGCCTGAAAATGCAGGAAATATCTAGATTGGGGTGGGTTAGATCAAAAACCATAAGATTTAAGGTCTGTTCTTTTCGTAGGCAAATGGGGATGGATAAAAGGTTGAAATGGGTTGAGGTTGGTTGATGTGGGTTGAGGTGGGTTGAAATTGATATTTTTTTAAGATGGGTTGAAATTTGTTGAAGTGTGTTGAAGTAGGCTGAAGTGGGTTGAAGTTGGTATATTTTTTTGTGGTGAGTTGAAGTGACTTTAAATAATGAGAATGTAATTATGTGTGATAATTTATGAAGTTATCGTAATTTTTAGTGCATTTTTTCGCTGAATGATAATTTCACAATTTTGTAACTATTTTTTGGAAGTTGGAGGCCGGCACAACTTATCAATTATTTTTGACGATTTGGGTTACAAAATTTATTAATGACAACTTTTTATATAATTGCCTTTTTTTTTCATGGGCAAATTTAAAAATACCAACCTAAATCCAGTTCAACTTACTTTAACTCACTTCCACTATCAACTAAAGTTTAATTTATGACATTAAAAAAATTCTACCTACTTCAACTGATCTTAATGTATCTTAACCTGCTTCACCCTTTTACCCATCCCAAGTTACTTATAAATTTCCAGCATTTTCAAATCATACTACTTTGCAAAAATAATTGAATCTCACATGATACTTTACAAATTATTAAATTTATAAAGAGGTCGGTTGAAGTTGATTGAAGTTGGTTGAGGTAAGTTGAGATTAGTTGAAGTGAGTTAAAGTTGGTATTTTTTTAAAAGGTGAAACCGAGCCGCCAATCTCTGTCTTCCCAAATGCCTGCCGGAGCTGCTACACCACCACCATCGCCTCCCACCACTTGGTAGCCTTGTTCCATGGGTATTAAAAGGTGAATCTTAAGTTCTCATTCAATTGTTTTCACCATTTTGCCTTTTAATGTAGTTAATAAGTATGTTTTTTTCTAATGTAGATGAGTGCTAATTTGTATTAACTTAAGGTTTATAATGATAATTTTGAGGTTGATTGAGTTGAGATTGTGGGTGTTAAAGAAGGAATTGGAGTAGTGAGTTTGTATGCATACAATTTGATTTGGTTGAACTTTGGGGAATTATGAGTATGTTGTGAATGAAATAACTGGTTGTATGTGGGTGTTGGTAGCCATAATGGAGTGAGGTTGGAGATAGAAGGAGTGAAAAGGTTATTGTTGGGATTTTGAAACTAATTAAGTTGACATAAGTTTTGAGGTTTAATTTAAAACGATAGAATGGTGTTTTAGTGGGAAACTAGAGGAATGGTAGTATTAAAATCAATCGTAGAGTTCAGGTTGAAGAAGGGAAGAAAGGAGGGAAGTGTTGGGAGATTTTGAAATAAATTTGTATTATGTACATTTTGTAACTAAATTAAGGAATTAAATTGATTTTTGTTTGTAAATTTGGATGGTAGTCATAATTAAAAGAAATTGTGGAGCTTGACTCTTGCGACATAATTGAAGTAGTGAGGTTAATGAGGTGGAATTAATGTTAACATTAATTAATTGTCTTGACAGGAATTAAGGTTGATTCATTCTTTAGTGTTTGAAAATGGCATATGTTCTTGTGACCCAAAACAAATAAGGGTCTGATCGTTTTCAGCATTTTGCACCTGTTATCTGCTCTAACTCGCTCCTACCTACTCCAACTTCATCAAGAGAATGTTTGGAGTATTAAAGAACACTTGGAAGATCTTAAAGGATATAATACCTCAAGTAAGTAGAGAACAACAAATTGATATAATTATATACACAACTTCATCTGAACGCATGAAAAAGGGATACTAATTTTACCGAGGCCAGCAAACACTACAACCATCCTCAACATTAGGATGTATGATGCATGAAACAAGCCAGCAATGAATGAATGTAGAGATGCAATAGCAAATATGATTTCAACTTCGAGAAACAATAATTACAATATATGCTAATTTTAGTTATAAAGAAATGCATATGGTTATCATAGACTAACATTTGTTAATGTATTACGATGACATTTAAGTTTTCTAGTACATTATTTTCATAAATCTATTATATAGTAATTGTTACAAAAATGTGATATATTTAACACAGATTATCATTGATAATCATAACAATAGAAAAATCACAACAAAAACGCTCCAAATCGCTCCAACCAGCTTCCAACCAGCTCCAACCTACTCTTACCTGCTCCTATTTGCTTCAACCTGCTCCTATCTGCTCCTGCCCGCTCCTACCTACTAACTGCTAGTCAAACATGCTCCAACCTGCGTTAACATGCTCCTACCTGCTCCAACTTACTAACAGCTATGCTAAAACGCTAAAAACGAACAGGCCGTAAATAGAAATCAACGTCCAATTGAGGCGTAAAGGAGTGAAATTTTTTTTTCATTCGGACATGGGAGTGTGACTTGTCATTGAAAATAAATTTAGAATCGCAAACCGAGCTCCTCAACCCAAACCTCTTCATCGATAAGTCACTGAAACTAGTATCACTTCTAATATTAATAGTACTAGCAATAAAAATAACTATAATAATGATAATGATAATAATAATGATAATAATAATAACAACAATAATAATAATAGGAATAACCATAACAATGATAATAATAATAACATTGACACTTCTAAAACATATAACAACAACGATAACATTAATATTATTAATGCTAAGAATAACGACAACATTAAAGGGGGGAGTAATATACAAAAGGAGAGACAAGATGAATTTATGTGTTAAGGGTGACGGAATCGTTGATAATTAAAGAAAGTACGGGGGAAAATTATAAACTATTACTGCATCATAATTAATAAAAAATTAATTGAAACTCTACTAACCATAGAAATATATATCCTTGTAGCAGAAACGAGACCATTTTATTGTTTCCAAGACATAGACAAACATTTTAAAAGAGGGAGAAAGATTTTAAATATTTAGATACATTTATTACAAGTGCTTTTTGAAAATTCACATGTTTCTCAAAATTATATAATTACATGTAATATTCATGCAATGAATTAGTTTAAATAGTATTTTGTCACATAATTAAGTGGTCCAATCAGTCATTAAGCATCAGGCTTACGCCTCTCAATTCACCCGAGTAGCCTCAGCTTAGGCTTCCTGATCAGCCTGGGAGGTGTACACATATCTTAATGATCGTATCAGACGTCAGCAGGGATTCCACTTCTAGATAATAATCGGCAAAGTAATTTTTATCTCTCTCCCTCTTCTGTTTTCGAACTAAAATGAATTGAAATGCGGATGCTCAACAAAATCGTTCTGCTTCGGCTCATCCTTCGAAATATTCTTCTATGTTTTTGGTTTTGGGTAAAGAACAGGGATTCAAAATTCGGCCGTTCCGTCCTGGAACGGCCGAGTTGACGCAGATTTCAATATGGGCGTTCCGAGTTTCAGCGAAAACTCGAAGCATAGAACGTATCACAATGGAACGGCCGTTCCACCCGTACTGGAACGGGGAACGGACGATTAGACCGGGCTGAAGAGGACAATTGGGTCGCGACAAACAAAGCAGACAAAAAACCAAATCTAGAAAGAGAAATGAATCCACAAATCCACAAAGGTAACAAATTGTTTG
>NCQV01132631.1:1954-15469 GCA_002740545.1 Lophocereus schottii | reverse complement strand
AATACAAGAAGCGTAAGTTCTGGTTAGAAGAAGTGGTATTTTTGGGACATGTGGTCTCAAGGGAAAGGATTAAGGTCGATTTGCAGAAGGTGAAAGCAGTTACAAAGTGCCTAAAGCTCACCAATGTCAGTGAGATCCAAAAATTTTCCGATTTAGCAGGTTATTATCGAGTTCGGAAAGGATTTGTCAAAGATGGTCTTCCCTAATTGACTTGTTGAAGAAAGCTACAAGTGAGCAAGAAGATAAAGTGGTAGTTTATACCTTTCAATAGTTCAAGCCTTATCAGAGAAATCACTATACTCATGACCTAGAATTAGCTGTTATGGTCATTGCACTATAATTTTAGAGACGTTACTTATATGGTGTACCTTGCAAGATCTATATTGATCATTAAAGTACATTTTCACTTAGAAGAAGCTCAGTCTGAGACAAAGACATTTAGTAGAATTGTTTAAAAGTTATGACTTGTAGATCCAATATCACCCAGGAAAGGCAAATGTTGTGACAGGTGCACTGACAAGGAAGGCACGACATACCTTTGGCACTGTAGCCATAACTCAGCTGAACTTCTCGAGAGGGCTTGAGAACTTCAATGTTCCATTGGTGTCATATGGGAAAGCATCTAAAATATCAATGGATCCAACTCTTTTGAGCTAGAGCCTGTAAATACTTGAAGAAAGCACGGAACTCCCAACAGTCGATGTTATGAAGGTAGTAGCAGAGAAATTCACACAAAACATTAGGGTAAAATGATACCAGCATTGACAACAAAATCATCTTTTGGGTCACAAAGATCTTTTTCAACACTTAATAAAGTGACAGACATCAGAAGACTCTTGAAAATAGACCATTGGAACTGACAGAATAGCTATCTTAATAAAAGAAGGTGATCCTTGGAGTTTCAGGTAGGTGATAAGGTTTTTCATAAAGTTTCGCCAACTAAGGGTATAATAAGGTTGAACTGCAAACTAAATTGAGGCTAGGATCTATTGGACCATACAAGTTTATTAAAAGATTGAATCCCACAACTTGTCAACTAGATCTGCTTATATAACTCAAACATGTGCACAACGTGCTCCTTATGTCAGATTATAGGCAATACATTTCACATCCTGACCACGCTCTCTTAACTAAACCCATTGCGGTCAATGAGGGTCTAGTGTTTGAAGAGCACCTAGTCCAGACACTAGATCGTAGTATAAGCATCTACGCATTAAGCAGATACCTTTAGTTAAAGTACATTGGGCAAATCAAACCTCCTCAGAAGCCACTTGGGAAAGTTGAGGGTGAGATGCAAGCTAAGTACACACATCTATTTGAGATGAACTTACATGTTTTTTCAATGCTCATAAGTTTCGAGGACGAAACTCTTTAAGGGGGGAAGGCTGTAATAGCTCGACCCTAAATCATGTTTATTTATATAATTTAAGCCAAGTTATTAATTTTCACATTTAGTTATCTCATTTAATCACCCCGTTTGGGAGAATTTAATTCAGGCCTCACTTTACAATTTGAGTTTTATTTATTGTAACAATTTCAGGTGAATCGATATTAGACCCCGGTAAACATGATTAGGTGATAAATTATTTTTCATAATGTAAAAAAAAAATAATTAATTGTTAGCCATGCGAAAATTTGGGCCCAAATTCATTAAGTTTGGCCCAATGCATTTGGGCCCAATTCACTTTGGGCTCAAATTGTGGCCCAAAAATTTTGGTGTAATTAAATTAAATTAATCACCATCATTTGTGCCTAATTTTAATAGCAAAAAGATATTTTGGAGGCATAAATATCAGCCACATGCTTAGATAAGGCAAAAATCTTTAGTAAGAAACAAAACATAGTCTTCTTCTTGCTCTTTTCTTCCCCAAGCTATGGCTGCCCAGCCCTATTTTCGGCCCCTATTGTTGCTATTTTCTAGTGGTTTTCGCCACTTCCAGCCACCACCAGCACTAATCCCCACCCCCAACACACCATCCGCAACTCCCATCAAACACTACCTCTATCCTTTTGTATTCAAGCTCAAAGTGAGGTAAATCCTAGCTTAATCATGTTTAAGTTTGAGTTTTTATGTTGGATTTGATTATGGATCATGTTATCTTGGTATAAATAAGTTTTAGTTTGATGTTTTATTGAGTTGTTTGAAGCATCTAAGAATTGGACCTATACTTGATCATACAAGCTTGATGTTGAAAATGATAAAAACTTGCGTTCTTTGATTTAGTGCTGTGATCTTTGGTATACAAATGAATTTTAGGGTTGTGAGTGATCTTTTTTAAATTATTATGATGGTTGGATGTAAGTTGGAGTTAGACATAGTTATCATGTACGAATCAAGTATGTGCAGTTGAAAAGATTTAGATGTCATTTAAAGGTTGGATGTGTTATTGACTTAAAAGGATGATGTTATGTGAGTTTTGTCAAAATTATTGGATTATTAAAAACTCCATAAGTGGCTGAAAGAGCTTGTTTGAATTATTAATGCAAATAGGTGAGGTTAAATGCAAACATGTGAGGTTACAGAAACATTCTAATTGTTTTGGTGGAAACAATGGTTAGAAAATATGTAAAGATGATCATGTGACGATTTCGAGTAATATAGATTTGTAAGGTGATGAGAAGGAACAAGCTTTATTACATGATTTTAAGAAATGATTTTAGATGGGGATTTATGTGAAAAGAAATGAGAAAGCAAAAGCAGTGTGGTTGTGAACTGGTAGGAAATAGGGGTCAATTTACCAATAAACTGGTAATGATCGGCTCAGCCAAGAATTATGATTTTTGGTAGGTAGATAAATCTGTGAGTTATCTTTCCAATGCCTTTTAACTCACTTCATTCTGAGTTGTGTGGAAAGAGTTACGGTCGTTTTTTCAAGATTGCATAGGATGGACCCAAGCTACGCACAGTTGTGTTATAACCCAATTTTAAGAACCATACTTATGTTTTACACTATGAATGAAAGTTTTGAGAGATTTTCTAAGATTTTGATATTGGGTTTTTATAGCTTAATTGGAGGTCGGGGCTGAAAGATGTGAATTTTCTAAAGTAGACCTTCAAACGTAATATGAGGGAAGAACGAAATCATTCCATTTGGAAATATTATCAGGAGTTTCTACCTAGATATAGTTATTTCAAAGAAATTGCAAAGCTTAGTGAGTTCAACAACTTTCATTTTATATAGAAGCTTACTTGGATTGGAAAGCCAAGTAAAATGGAGATGAAAATGAAATTGGAAAGGTAAAGAAGGTAATGACACAAGCTAAGGTTATATGAGCTTTCCTAAACCTCACAACACCCCTCTTGTCATTAAACCTTCTATTGTTCATTTGAGGAACATCAAAAATCCATATTCGATTTGTATCCATTAAAGTACTTCCATTATCACCTCAATTATTTCATTTTGGTTTATTTTGTTTCAATTTGTTTTACTTCGAGTTCAATGACCCTAACTTATCTATTTTTCAAAATCATTTTAGTATAACTGATTTTATTTGAATTGTTTGAATTGTGGATTCCATTTTTATTAATCAATTTCGATAAAGTTACAAATTATAGGAGTGAAAGTTCTTTACTAACTACATTTACCTATAACTACATTTTTTAAGTAGAAATCGGGCCTTGTTTATCGTTTCCCAATGTGTGTAAGTATTATCNNNNGGGATTGCATTTTGAAGACTTTAGGTACGTTCATTGCTTGTATCTTTAGAAATCAGCACATATTTATCAAAATGATAATATTTTGATAAGTACATCAATGAATCAGTTTAATCAGTGGTTTGTCATATAATTAGTTACCCCATCAGTTATCAATTACAGGGCATTGCCCTTGAGTTACCTGCGCGGCTTCAGGCCAAGTCCTCCGATCGATTTGGCAGGTGTATACCTATCCATAGGTCATAATAGTATCAATGGGGTTCACTATCAGATAATAACTAGCAATTGTAGTTTACATTCATCTCATTCCCTGTTTTAGCTTAAAATGAATTGCAAAATGGGCACCCAATCAATTTAAGCAGAGATCTTTTATCAATAGAGGAATGCATGTACTGAGTTTCGGCTCACAGTTTGAAATGTTTTTCATGTTTTGTTTTAGGCAAATGCTCAGTGAATCACCCTCATTCTACCAAACCAGTTGAAGAAAATAAGTTGAGCAAGAAAATCTGGATGGATCAACAGTGACATAGTACATACATATTTTGAATTCTTCAGTGGATAGAGGTGTGGATTATATAGTGAATTGTTTTGCTTTGGTGTATAAACCTTATATTGCTTAACAATTGACTGTATATGGTTTGATCATGTATGAATGTGTATGGTTGTAACTATGCCAAACTATGTTATTTCTGGTACTCATACTTCAAGCCTTGCCCTTTTGCACGGCGATAACACCCTGATTATTGGGTTTATCAGTTGAAATTAAGGGAATTGGAATTGTGATTGCAAACAATAGAACATGTTTAAATTGGGGGTGTTACAGTTTTTAGTATTATAGCCAGGTTTGATCTTCTTCTATGGAATATGGCGTATGGAGAGTGTAGTTAGGAGAGTGAGAAAGTTGGTTAGTTAGGGTTATTGTGGTATCGTTGGAGATTTATAACATTAGTGGCTTATAACAGACGAAATGCCTGTTTATCTCTCCCATATTCTTCACTTGTGTTCCTCCTTGTTAGATGGATCCATATGCAGTGAATATGATATTAAGTACTTTTGTGGCCATTCACATCTCTTTATAATACGCCAGTACGGTAGCCTATAAGTAGATCCTATTTATGAGTTTCATAGTGTTGTGGTCCGTACCCTATAGGCTGTTGTGGACCTTATTTACAGTGGGTCATTGGGTCGAGTTTGGGACCAAGTATCATGACTTTATGATAACTCGAGCCTTAAGATGAGGCAAACTTAGATTTCAGTTTCGTAAGGCTTGGGCTAACATTATCACCGAGTTAATATTAAGGGAGGAGTTGAGCCAATAGGGAATAACATGGACATTTTATAGTATATATTTTCATTACACTTTGTATCTCCCACATCATCATCACTTGCACCGAGCACTCCTCAGCCGCCCAATAACCCAAAGCCATCGGGACCTAGAGATGAGATTCTTGTATCTAATAGATCAAATAAGGGCTACATTATTGTGGATCTCACTGATACATCATAGTTTAGCTCTGATGGTGATCTGATGAAAGACTTAGACAAGGACCCCGAATTGGAGGAGCATCAGCTTGATCATGATAATGATAATGCAGAGATTGGTGTTTCAAACAGCAGTCTTGACTCGGGCGAGGGTCTTGGGATGAGTCTGACCTAGACTCTGATCCATTTAGGGAACATTAGATTGATTTATATTTTATGTTGACATCTTGGATAGATTACTTTTTAAGCCCACATGTACATAGTGTACCCAGTTGGATAGATGAATTTTGTTCAGGTTATGATATTTCATATAGTTAGACTAGTTCGCATACTTTTGGACATGTGGCTGACTTAGTCTATTGGGGCTAAGTAGTATTATAATTAGGAGGTAGGTGTAAAGGTTGACCTTGGGTGGTCAGCTGGATGTAATATTCTTTGTGGAGCCATGTATATGTATGCACGCGAGCAATTATGGCAATGATATAATGAAGCTTTTTATATTTTAATAATACTTGGGCCATGCTAGTTGTATCTGTTGTATTTGTGTGCCTTATATGTTGGTTATAGTCAGTTGACTAAATTACTCAGCTAAATGAATTGTTAGAATATTAGAATATGTGTAAAACACATAGAGGAAAATTCAGATCATGGTCAGGGGTCAGGGGATAAAGTTTTGTGCAATGTGCCAATAACTCTTAGTGGAATGCTCTCAATTCCCCCTGAGTTGGTTAGCAATATGACAACTCTAACTATTAACAGACCTTGGTGTCCGAGCTTATAAAGCGAATAGCCCTAGTAACTTCTGAAATCTTTTATAAAGTTAATAAATTAGCAGATAGGTTGGGCGATGCAACCTTAACGTGTATGATGAAAAGTTTGACCCAATGGAGTTAGAAGCATGGATTAGAGGGATAGAACAGACTTTCACAACAGTGGAGGTTCCAAAGGATAAAAGGGTGAATATTGGAGTATTTTACCTGACTGAGGAAGTAGACTTTTCGTGGAATACTGTTAAGGATAGGCTCTTAATGCCTGATTTCACTTAAAGTAGATTTCCTGAAGAACTAAAGATGAGTAGTAGTATGACTGTGATGCAGTACGCTAGCAAATTTACAGAACTATCCAAGTTTGTCTCAGAGTTTGTGTCATCTGAAGACTGAGGATGAGGAGAGTTGAAGAGGGATTGGCTTTCTATATTGACGACTAGCAAGTTGTTCAACCGATTCTTACCTATTAAGAGTTATATAAGCAAGCAGCTGATGTGGAATGAGTGAAGACTGAGTTGAGGGCCTTGAACCCAATTAATTAGAAGAGGAAGTGGACCAAGTAAGGAGCTCCAAACGAGATTGTAAACTGGAAGAAGTCTACTCTCGCTCCTCCCAAGAGTCATCCAGCAAGCCTAGCAGAGTCATCTGGGAAATGTGAAAGAAAAACTAACCACACAACTCCTGAGTGCTGAGTGAGAACTAACATGCATGCGGTGCGGTTAGGCTAGACCACCTCATTGTTGCTTGCTTCTGAAGATTGAAGGTTGTAGATAAGGGCTCCCATCTTCAAGAGCCATAATGATAGGAAGGGCTTATGTGTTGAGTAAGAAGGAAGTTTCCACCTCTATACCGTACTTACTAGAGCTCCCTTTTGAATTTCAAAGCCATTTTATGTAATGGTTGATTCAATTGGCATTAATTTATTTATATCCACTAGATATGCCATGTAACTAATCCTTGAAAATAAAGAGATGGAAGCCAATTATAGACTTAAGTTATCCAATGACTCTATAGTTTAGTGTCCTATCTCTTGTAAATTTATTCCAATTACTATTGGTTGGATAGTGTTCCCTAAAGTTTTAATTCAATTTGACCAGATTTTGATATTATTCTGGAAACGAGCTGGTTATGTACTCATGTGGTCAAGATGGATTGTGAGGAACGTAAGGCTATCTCAAGGGATAAACAAGGTAAGGAAATATGTTTTATGGACAAATAAAGGAAATACCTTGTCCTTTAAATTCTATTGTGAAAGCAAGTGAGCTCTTATGTCAAGGATATGTTGGGTATTGATGTTATGCTATTGATACTCAATCACAAGAAGAAGGAGCAGAAGATACCCCTGTAGTTTTTGAATTTATAGATGTTTTCCTAAAATTCACTAGGACTGCCCCACAAAGAGAAATCGATTTTTGAGATTAAATTAATCCTTGATGCCCAATGTATCTCTAAAGCCCCATATCATATAGCCCTAATAGAGCTTAGAAACTAAAGACTCAGTTAGATGAGCCATTATAGAATGAATTTACCAGACCAAGTGTGTCACCAAGGGGTGCTCCAGTTCTATCTGTAAAGAAGAATGATGGAACCTCAAGGTTAGGTTCCAATCACACAGAGTTGAACATGATTACCATCAAGAACAAATATCCATTGCTCTAAATATATGGTTTATTTCATCGACTGTAAATAGCAGGAGTATTTTCCAAGATTTACTTGAGATCAGGATACCAACAACCTAGGATTACACTTGAAGACATTCTCAAAACCACACTTAGGACCAGATTTGGCAGCTATGAATTTACCATGATGCCTTTTGGCTTGACCAATGCCTTCACGACCTTTATGGATCTTAAAACTAGAGTTTTCAGACCCTATTTCGGTATGTTTGAGGTAATATTCATAGATAATATCTTAATTTACTCCAAAGACAAAAACGAGCACATTACCCATTTGAGAACAGTGTTGCAAACCTTAAGGGAACATCAATTACATAGCAAATACAAGAAGCGTAAGTTCTGGTTAGAAGAAGTGGTATTTTTGAAACATGTGGTTTCAAAGGAAAGGATCAAGGTTGATTTGTAGAAGGTGAAAGCAACTACAAAGTGCCCAAGGCTCACCAATGTTATTGAGGTCAAAAAAAATTTTGATTTAGCAGGTTATTATCGAGTTCGGGAAGGATTTAATTAAAGATCATCTTCCTTGATCAATTTGTTGAAGAAAGCTACAAGCAAGCAAGAAGATAAAGTCGTAGTTTATAACTTTCAGCAGTTCGAGCCTTATAAGAGAAATCACTACAGTCATGACCTGGAATTAGCTGTTGTGGTCATTACACTGTAATTTTAGAGATGTTACTTATATGGTGTACCCTGGAAGATCTATATTGATCATCAAAGCTTGAAGTACATTTTCACTCAAAAGAAGCTCAGTCTGAGACAAAGACATTTAGTAGAATTACTTAAAAGTTATGACTTATAGATCCAATATCATCCAGGAAAGGCAAATGTTGTGGTAGATGCACTGACAAGGAAGGCACGACATACCCTCAACACTGTAGTCACTGCTCAGTTGAACCTCTCTAGAGGCCTTGAGAACTTGAATGTTCCATTGGTGTCACATGGGAAAGCATCTAAAAATATCAATGGATCCAACTCTTTTAAGCTGGAGCACATAGTACTTTATGATTTAGGACCAATATTTGTATTTGAAGAAAGCACGAAACTCCCTTTTCGTGGAACACTGTTAAGGGTATGCTCTTAGGGGCTGATTTCACTTGGAATAGATTTCTAGAAGAATGGAAGATGAGTGATAGCAAGACTGTAATGCAGTATGCTAACAAATTTACAGAACTATCCAAGTTTTCAGAGTTTGTGTCCCTGAAAGACTGAAGATGAGGAGAGTTGAAGAGGGATTGGCTTTCTATATTCAGAACCAGCAAGTTGGTCAATTGTTTTTACCCTATCAAGAGTTATATGAGAAAGCAACTGACATGGAATGAGTGAAGACTGAGTTGAGGGCCTTGAACCCAATTAATCAGAAGAGGAAGTGGACCGCGCAGGGAGCTCCGAGCGTGATTGTAAACCAAAAGGAGTCTGCTCCCGCTCTACCCAAGAGTCATCCAACAAACTTAGCAAAGTCATCTGGGAAATGTGGAAGAAACCTGACCATGCCAATCCTGAGTGACGAGTGAGAACTAACAAATGTATGTGGTGCAGTAGGCTGGAGCACCTCATTGTTGCTTGCTTCCGAAGATTAAAGGTTATAGACAAGGGCTCCCATCTTTAAGTCCGGCAATGGTAGGAAGGGCTTATGTGTTGAGCAAGAAGAAAGTTGCCACCTCTAGTACGGTAGTTACAAGAATTCTCTTTTGAATTTTAAAGCCATTTTGTGCATTGGTTAATTCAGTTGCCACTCATTCATTTATATCCACTCGATATGCCATGCAACTTAGCCTTGAAAATAATGAGACAATTATAGAATTAAGTTATCCAATGACTCTAGAGTTTAGTGTCCTATCTCTTACAAATTTATTTCAATTACTATTGGTGCGATAGTATTCCCTAGAGTTTTAATTCAATTTGATCAGATTTTGATATTATTCTGGAAATGAGCTGGTTATGTACTCATGGGGTAAAGATAAATTGCGAGGACCTTAAGGCTATATCAAGGGATGAACAAGGGAGAGAAATATGTTTTATGGGCAAAGAATGGAAATACCTTATCCCTTAAATTCTGTTATGGAAGCAAGTGAGCTCTTATGTTCAACGATATATTGGGTATTGGTGTTAAGCTATTGACACTCAACCATAAGACATAGGAGCAGAAGATATCCCTGTAGTTTGTGAATTTAGAGATGTTTTCCTAAAGAGTCACTAGAACTTCCCCGCAAAGAGAAATTGATTATTGTGATTGAATTAATCCCTGATGTCCAATGCATCTCTAAAGCCCCATATCATATAGCTCCAACAGTGCTTAGAAAACTGAAGATTTAGTTAGATGATCTATCACAGAAGGGATTTACTAGACCAAGTGTATCACCAAGGGATGCTCGATTTCTATCTATAAAGAAGAATAATGGAACCTCGAGGTTAGGTGTCAATTAGAAAGAGTTGAACAAGATTACCCTCAAGAACAAATATCCATTGCGCCGAATAGATCGTTTATTTCATCGACCCTAAATAGTAGGAGTATTTTCTAAGATTTATTTGAGATCAGGATACCATCAACCTAGGATTACACTTGAAGACATTCTCAAAGCCGCACTAGGGACCAGATTTGGTAGCTATGAATTCACCATGATGCCTTTTGGCTTGACCAATGCCCTTACGACCTTTATGGATCTTATAACTAGAGGTTTTAGACCATATTTCGGTAAGTTTGAGGTAGTATTCGTAGATAATATCTTGATTTACTCCAAAGACAAAAACAGGCACATTACCCATTTGAGAACGGTGTTATAGACCCTAAGGGAATATCAATTAGATAGCAAATACGAGAAGCGTAGGTTCTGGTTAGAAAAAGTGGTATGTTTGGGACATGTGGTTCAAAGGAAAGGATTAAGGTCGATTTACAGAAGGTGAAAGCAGTTACAAAGTGCCCAAGGCTCACCAATGTTATTGAGATCAAAAAAATTTCCGATTTAGTAAGTTATTATCGAGTTCGGGAAGAATTTGTCAAAGATCGTCTTCCCTGATTGATTTAAGCTACAAGCGAACAAGAAGATAAAGTGGTAGTTTATACCTTTCAACAATTCAAGCCTTATCAGAGAAATCACCATACTCATCACCTAGAATTAGCTGTTGTGGTTATTGCACTGTAATTTTAGAGACGTTACTTATATGGTGTACCCTGTAAGATCTATATTGATCATCAAAGCTTGAAGTACATTTTCACTCGAAAGAAGCTTAGTTTGAGACAAAGGCATTTAGTAGAATTGCTTAAAAGTTACAACCTGCAGATCCAATATCACCCAAGAAAGGCAAATATTGTGGTAGATGCCCTGACGAGGAAGGCACATCATACCCTCAACACTGTAGTCATTACTCAGTTGAACCTCTTGAGAGGGCTTGAGAACTTGAATGTTCCATTGGTATCATATGGGAAAGCATCTAGAAATATCAATGGATCCAACTCTTTTAAGTTGGATCCCATAGTACTTTATGATTTAGGACCAATATTTATATTTAAAGAAAGCATGGAATTCCCAACAGTCGATGTTATGAAAGCAGTAGCAAAGAAATTCACATGAAACATCAGGGTAAAATGATGCAGACGTTGATAACAAAGTCATCTTTTGGGTCATGAAGATCTTCTTCAACACTCAATGAAGTGATAGACATCAAAAGACTCTTAAAAATAGACCATTGGAACTGACAAAAAAGCTATTCTAATAAAAGAAGGAGATCATTGGAGTTTTAGGTAGGTGAAAAGATTTTTCATAAAGTTTTGCCAACTAAGGGTATAATAAGGTTGAACTGTGAACTAAATTGAGGCCAAGATCTATTGGACCATACAAGTTTATTGAAAGATTGAATCCCATAGCTTGTCAACTAGATCTGCTTATATAACTCAAACATGTGTACAACGTGCTCTTTACCCTACAATAGAGACAATATATTTCAGTTCCTGGCCACGCTCTCTTTACCAAAACCATTGTGGTCAATGAGGGTGTAGAGTTTGAAGAACACCTAGTCCAAATACTAGATCGTAGGATTAAGTATCTACGCATCAAGCAGATACCTTTAGTCAAATTACATTGGGCAAATCATGCCTCCTCAGAAGCCACTTGGGAAAATTGAGGATTTTATGCAAGTCAAGTACACATATCTATTTGAGATGAACTTACATGTTTTGTTAATGCTTATAAGTTTCGAGGACGAAACTCTTTAAGGGGGGAAGGCTATAATAGCCTGACCCTAAATCATGTTTATTTATTTAATTTAAGGCATGTTATTAATTTTCACATTTATTTATCTCATTTAATCACCCCGGTTGCGAGAATTTAATTCGGGCCCCACTTTACAATTCGAGTTTCATTTATCGTAACAATTTCGGGTGAATATATATTACGCCCTAGCAAATATGATTAGGTGATAAATTATTTTTCATCATGTAACAAAATTAATTATTAGCCACACCAAAATTTGAACCCAAATTCATTAAGTTTGGCCCAACTCATTTGGGCCCGATTTGTGGCCCGATTCACTTTGGGTTCAAAGTGCGGCCCGAAAATTTTGATGCAATTAAATTAAGTTAATCGCCATCATTTATGTCCAATTTTAATTAGAAAAAAGATATTTTGGAGGCACAAATATCAGCCATATGCTTAGATAAGGCAAAAATCATCAAGTAAGCAAGCAAAACATAAAGTCTTCTTCTTCTTCTTCCTCTTTTCTTCCCCAAGCTATTGTTGCCCAGCCCTATTGTCAGCCCCTATTGTTGCTATTTTCTGGTAGTTTCCGCCACTTCTGGCCACAACCAGCCACTAGTCCCCCCCCAACACTATTAGCCACCATCCCCAACTCCTACCACCATCAAACACTCCCTCCATCCTCTTGTATTCAAGCTCAAAGTGAGGTAAATCCTAGTTTAAGCATGTTTAATTTCGGATTTTTATGTTGGATTTGATTATGGATCATGTTATCTTGGTATAAACAATTTTTAGTTTGATGCTATATTGAGTTGTTTGAAGTATCTAAGAATTGGAACTATACTTAATCATGCAAGCTTGATGTTGAAAATGATGAAACTTGTGTTCTTTGATTTAGTGTTGTGATCTTTGGTATACAGATAAATTTAAGGGTTGTGAGTGATCTTTTTTCAATTATTGTGATGGTTGGATGTAAGTTGGAGTTGGACATAATCATCATGCATGATTAAGGTGGATTTTTTAATCAAGTATGTGTACTTGAAAAGATTCAGATGCAGATGTGTTATGGACTTAAAAGGATGATGTCATGTGAGTTTTGTCAAAATTATTGGATTATGGAAAATTCCATAAGTGGCTAAAAGAGCTTGTTTGAATTATTAATGCAAATAAGTGAGGTTATGGGAACATTCTAAGTGTTTTTGTAGAAAGAATGATTGTAAAATATGTAAAGATGATCATGTGGTGATTTTGAATAATATGGATTTGTAAGATGATGTGATTGTAAAATATGTAAGGATGATCATGTGGTGATTTTGAGTAATATGGATTTGTAAGGTGATGAGGAGGAACAAGCTTTATTACATGATTTTAAGGAATGTTTTTAGATGGGGATTTATGTGAAAAGAAATGAGAAAGCAAAAGCAGTCGGGTTGTGAATTAGCAAAAAATAGGGGTCAATTTACCAATAAAGTGGTAATAATCGGCTCAGCCAAAATTATGATTTTTGGTCGGTAGATAAATCAGTGAGTTATCTTTCCAATGCTTTTTGAATCACTTCATTACGAGTTGTGTTGAAAGAGTTATGGCCGTTTTTTCAAGACTCGGCAGGACTGACCCAAGCTGTGCACAGTTGTGTTATAACCCAATTTTAAGAACCCTATTGTGGTACTTATGTTTTACACTATGAATGAAAGTTTTGAGAGATTTTCTAAGATTTTCATATTGGGGTTTTATAGCTCAGTTGA
>NCQV01132626.1:0-14306 GCA_002740545.1 Lophocereus schottii | reverse complement strand
TGTGTACATATATATACACGCACACACATATATGTACATAGATATATTCATATAAAATAGCAGGAATTCTTAATCCGAGGTTAACTATTTGGGTTAATATTTTCATTAAGTATGCTCTATTTAATTGGCCATGTTAGACTGATTGTTTGCGTACTAGTTAGGTGCAATGTTTATATTGGGTAATTTGATTAATTTCCTGATTTGTTATGCAATTATGTGAAATTAGTGAGTTCGTGAAAAATGGGATCGAAATGTAATTATGCGAGATTGGCAAGTTATGTTAGGATAATTACGAAATCAACTGGGGTCATTTTAGTCTAATAGTAGGCAAATCAAACAAAAAAAGGAGACAAGGGTAAAAGGGTGCCAGAGCCTGGGGGGTTCCCTTTCTCAGTTCCCCGCGACCCCCCTCGGCAACAAATAGAAGTGGGAGAAAGAGAGAGATTACGCGAAAAAAGAGGGGGGCCCTGCTGGGTGGCCAGCAAATAGTGGCAATGGCAGCACTGCTAGCCATCCGTCCACCACTAACGAAGAGAGGCAGAGAGATCGAGTGAGAGCGAGGCGTTAGGTGGCTGGGGTTTTGAGGGCTATGCGCCAACACCGCGACCACCACCGTTGGCAGTCAAGGCTCGGTTCTGGTGATTGAGGTAGTGCTGAGAGCGAGATAGAGGGGCATGCAAATCATAGCAACCGCAAGGCTCGGGCAATGATGAGGAGGAGATTAGGCGGTCCGAAATTCGGCTCTAATTAGCCTAATTGGCCTAGGAGTTGGGTCTATCAGTGTAAAGCCGAGGCGGGTGGCTTTTAATTCTTAACGTACTAATAATATCGAAAGTTTTGATGCTTATTTACCTAGTTATCTGACTATTGTGTGATTATGGAGTTAACTGGTTTCATTTGGGAATGTACCATAGAAAGATGGCTTGGTTATTAGCTAAAAATCAAACATTCAGAATGAATTGCTTAAATGAATTGGAATCGTATCGTTTCATTGGTTATTTGGCATAACTCGACATTAAGAATGAGTTGTTTGAGTAAACTGAAATCATAGTTGACTTGCTTGGCTATGTAGTATAACTTGACCTTCAAAATTAAGTTGCGTGGCTATTAGAAGTAAACCGAATTCATAATCGAATTGTTGGATATTTGAGTTGCTTGAATAATCAAGTTGGTCGCTATTTGTGACAAATTGAGACTGAAACTGAGTTATTGGTTGTTCATGTACTAATACATTGCCTTTTAGTAACTAATAGTATCGAATAAGCTTGGCAAACACATTTCAGAGGCCTCACATCCTGCAAACTGAAATGAATTTAACCATCAAACTATTGAGTTCCCTTAATTGAGATTAATTATAAGTAAATTACAACTAATGGCTTCTAAAATGAGCGTTAATGATTCTTTCATTGTCTTCAGAGGCTATGCAAGTGAGCTGCTGAGTTAAAAGTCATGTGAATTACAGCTAAGAATGCTTCTATGCGAAATTAATTATAAGTGAGATGTATGCTTGTAAACTTTAGAGATGAGTTTTAATAGGACTCCCTTGAAAAGAGAATGTGTACATGGACATTAATTCATTTAAAAGCATGATTTGATAAAATGAATGGCCATGTGCTTTTCATGAGTCAACTTGAATTTAGTAAGGGTTGTTAGCCTTCTTAAAGCTTGAAATGACATTGTTTGTGATACAATGAGAATTTTGATGCTAGTGTGCTTAAAGTGAAATGCATCTTAGATGTTTTGGGAGGCTAGGAGAATGGTGCTACGTGTTTGAACGAATGCATATGGAGTAGACCAAGAAGTGAGAACCCTAGAAGAACCTGACGAGGGTAAGATCCAATATTACGTTATGCTCTGGGGATAATATGAAGGGCAAGTGTAGACCTGCCCTGAATAGCACAAATATGCAAATCCAATGCCCCATGAAATGATTTCCATTTATTATGTGATGTAAACCCCTCATTCGAGGACTATGCAAGTGCAAAGATTTGGAAAAAAAAATGCATATACTCTTGAAAAGAACTTTTACTGGGATCCAAATGATTTCCAGTGAATAACAATCTTCAAAAGAACTTTTATTGGGATCCAAATCATTTCCATAGAATAACAACTATTTTATAAATGGATACTTTAATTTAAAGTGATGATCCTTGCCTTGATGCTAAGTGCTTATGCGTCAATTGCATGCTCTTCCGTTCCCCATACTTTAACTTGTGTGTGGGTCAGTTTTTGTTTGACTTTGCTATGCTTGCCATGTGATGTTAAGCAAGTAATTGTCACTACTAAGTTACAAGAGACATAGTTTAGGCTAGTCGAGTACTCTTCAGCATGAAATAAAAGGAGGATAGGGATACCATCGAGTCTGCAAGGTTACCATAGTAAATATAGATATAGGGTACCTTACATGATTACTTTACGATATTATATATCAAATGGTGTGTGAATGTTATCTAATGTATTATTGCAATCGTTTTGCCTTCTCGGGGTTAAGAATCATTCACTGAGTGTGTGGTAGCTTATTGCCCTCTCTATTTCCCCTTTCCCTTAGGTTCTTAAAATTTTAGGTAGTAGGCGATTCACGTAAGCAGAGGTGAAGTCTCTCTTACCGATCTAGAAATAGAATTATATGTTTTTCTCTAAATAAATTTAGGAGTTCAGTAATGTATGAGGATGTATTTTAAGTTCTTGAGTGCACGTAGATCAATTACTGAAGTCATGTAATGCGTATTGTCTAGAAGTCACTCTGTATGGCCATGTGACCTAACCATCTGATTAGTTTGTCATCTTCTAGCAAGAGTTATTTCTGTTTCGGTTATAAACCCCGATATTCTGGATGTGTGATTTGTTGAGTTGTACTTTTATTTGTTTCCTATTGTTGAGCTTATACTTGGGGCGCTCTGGGCGGATAGCTTGCAGAGTTGTGATCTCCGATGTGTAGTAGTTGAGCTTCTAGATATATATAACACCCCTAACTCGAGGAGGAGTCACACCGTCAGGATTTCCTATAAGGAATCCCTTAGGCTATTGAGGTTAGGCATAGGCATTAGCATTTAGTTTGGCATCTTAGAATAAGACTGTAAGAGTTTCCCCTGTTTTTGCAACATTTTCGTGGCCTTGGCTTGCGCTAAGGGTACCTGTAAGTCGATAATAAAGCAAAACAAGATATAAGGTGGCTTGAATCACCGCCATGGGCCACCCGTCTATGGTCACTAGTAGCCAAACTAACTAAACACAAGAGTTATAACATTATATACATACGTTCAGAGCCGACTGTATGCTTACACATTCGATGAAGAGCATAAACAATTACAACTATGGTAAGGCATCAAATACTTCACAGCAACCATGCAATCGAAACTGGCCAAAAAGCTACTGACAGGTTGGCATCAAAATAACCTCAAGATAACCTTTATAGTTGCTTAGACTGGACTTAGGAAGGGAATAAGGAAAGGAATGAGCTACCACATGCTCAGTGAGTATTTCTCAACTCTTTAAAAACCAAAACCATTTGCAGGCAATAACGATAAATAGCAGTCGCACAACATTTGTATATTACTATCATGTTAGGCAATCATTGTCCCTAAAGAAAATCATCACCTCTAAGCTTCGTACAGGTCACTCAGGCTCGTTTATAGACTCTTAATAACCAAACTTCCTTAATAATCAAGCATTTAGGCACATAAGCAAGCAAATCACAAGGGTACGGTAAACTTCTTTCAAATACGAATTTTGGAAGCATTGTGACTCATTTTGTATTTAAAGAATCATTTACAATTCAAACTAGCCTCCTTAAGGCTCATATACTTTTTAAAAGTTCGTAAAATACCCACGTAATAATTCAAACCATTTTCTCATATATCAGGAAAGTATCTTATTATTCAGGCATAAGATCTCATGATGTGTTGCCTGGGGAGATCTACACTTACCCTATGTGAGGTCATCACTCACAACTCACATTATCCCCCGAATATACGTAACGTAATATTTGGCCAAAATGTATCTCAACATAGCAGCTCTAACTTCAATGTTGTCCTCTATAGGGGCAATAGCTTACACCTTATCCTGCGTCCAATCCCCCCAAGGTTTTACCACGCGTCATATGCCATCGAATATTACCCTCGTCAGGGTCTTCTAGGGTTCCCACTTTTGGGTCTAATTCCCTAGGCGTGGCCAATTGCCTAGCACTGCCTTAGCCATTAAATTGCATTAAACCATTATAGTTATTAAAAGAAGTCATTGTCATATGCAGCAAGTCTCACCTTTAAGTGAGTCACGAATCACTTGTTTTTAATAGTTGCTTACATAGTTAAAACCACGCTTGTCTAGCAAAATAACCCATAACCCTATTAGTGGTTTATGGTTCTTTCATTCTCAATCAGAAAGCCTCTTAAGATCATGACAAGTCTACTAACTTCCAATTCAACACATAAAGCAATTGGCTAGCATATAATTCAAACGAGATTTTGTAATTAACACCTTCATTTGTCATTTTTCAATTCATTTAAATCCTTTTAAACTCAAAGAAAGAGATATACTACATACCACAGCCCTAAAACATTTTCAAACTCATGACTTGATTACTTTTTAGCTTCCTAGACCTATCAACTATTTAGTTGAGTCACTCACTGAATAGTTCGATGATTTAGGGTCATTTTTGGTTACAAACATCTTAACAATCGAACAGACAACTGGTGAGCATTTAGAAACATTTGGAATTGTGAAAACATGCTTTTAACGACCTTTTAAAGATTTTTACAGTTCATGAACCGCACACATAGCACCATTTAAACAATTCCAGAGAGAAGGGGTTCATAAATAGCACATTCGTATAACTTCGCGGGAACAATTTTAGCAGAATCAACATAATATCCTAAAAAAAAAAGGGCAGCCCGGTGCACAAGCATCCCGCGTTCACGCAGGGTCCGGGGAAGGGCCGCACCCCAAGGGGTGTATTGTAGGCAACATAATATCCTAAATACTTCGCAATTCATACGATTACAACTAATATCAAACCCAAGCTCCCTTCTCGCACAGCATCAATCATGAAAATCTTGAATCACTCATTGATTTCCCCTTAAGCCAACCAACTACCAAGCTCGGTTCAATCTTGCCATAATTCAATCATTAATTCATGAAAGCAACATTCACAAGCGTTGCATTCATATCAATCACTAAACTGATCTAGTAATAACATTTAAGCGCAATTTGGTTTGCTCTACAATTCTCCAAATCACCTGGTTAGCAACCTATGAGCATGGCGTTCACATGCAACCATCAAAACAGAATTTAAGCATAGTCAAACTGCTTTAGCAGCAACATTAAGACACAATTATGCTTGTTCCACAATTCCCCAAATTGACTGGTTAGCAAAAGCTAAGCATCAACTCAACATGTAAGAATCAGCATCATCATCATATTTACCTAATTTCAGTCCTACTTCCTCCAATTACTGATAACCAACTCAAACCCAAGTATGGACTAACTACATTTATTAAAATCTGTTGAAATTACTAATAATTAGGAAGAAGAGAAAGCCCACCTTAATTGCAAGCTAGAGGACTCGACTAAGGTTTTTTGGGCTCGACTTTAGATGCCTGAAAACCCGACTTTCGACTCCTTGCTATAGTCACACCCTAGACTTTGTGAATCACACCCAAAAACCACCTAAACTTGGCTCACTGACTCAAGGTCATGGTGGATGTTTGGTGCTGCGAATTTGCTCCAAATTTATAGAGGTAATCGAGTAGCTAAAAGATATGGGTTGTATGGCCAAGCTTCGGCACACATTTGGTGCCTCAAATCACCACCCAGATCGACCACAAACGTGGTGGTCTCATTCGGATTTTGCCCAGAATTTGCAATGGTGGGCTTATTTAATGTTGGGGAGGTCAAATCTAAGAATGTTTGAGCTGCGTGAAGCGAAAATTCAAGGGAATTTCTACTGTTTAAGTCATGTGTGGACAGGAGAAGATGAAGAAGAGAAAGAGAGAGAGAGAGAGAGAGAGAGAGAGAGAGAGAGAGGGCTTGGGTTTGCTTGCCAGAGGAAGAAGGAGAAGCTAGACTTAAGCGTGACCCGAATTGATGAATTGACCCTCTTCTTTTCCTTTTTTTTTTACTTCAAGCTTGCCCAACAATCAACCCTGCTAGCCTAATCTCGTACCTCATGTTCTAAACCCCAATTGATAATACGATCTCTCGTCGATTAATCGTTCCTGATTATATCAAGGTTCGATTTAGTAATTAACGAAACCAATTCTAAGATTGACAATCTAATTGTATTTTGGATTCTACTTGATTTAGTACCTGATAATGGTCCTTATTAGCGCTTATTAAAAATCATGCAAAATTTTTCAGAACTAATAATAATAATAATAATAATAATAATAATAATAATAATAATAATCTTTTTAATAAAATCATCATTCAGACAACCATATCAATAATAATTTAACTTACATGGTTAATAAAATACGATTTTATAACATCATGAGCTAAGACAGTCAGCTTAACATGAAAATAAAGAATGCAGGTATTACACTCTCCCCACCTTAAACGAATTTCATCCTCAAAATTGATTACTTGGTGGAAATAACGTTGGACACTTCTCCCTCATTTCTTTTTCCGGCTCCCTAATTGCATCGGCTATTTGTGATGCTTCCAATGCACCTTAACATAAGGGATACTGCTATTCCTGAGCTTCTTCTCCATTCTTTCCAATATTCGAATAGGTTCTTCCACATATGTGAGGTTCTCCTTAATCTGTAAGGGTTCATACTTGGTGACATGATCGGGATCCAAAACGTACTTTCGTAGAATGGATACACGGAATATCTTGTGTATGCCTTGCAGTGACAGCAGTAGTGCCAATCGGTATGTGATCGGGCCTGCTCTTTGTAGAATCTCAAAGGTCCAATGAATCTTGGCTTTAGTTTCCCTTTTTGGCCAAACCTTATACTTCCTTTGAGTGGGGAGACCTTTAGGAATGCATGGTCCCCAACATTAAACTCTAAAGGTATTCTCTTGATATCTGCGTAACTCGTTTGCCTACTCTGGGTAGCCCGTAACCTTCTACGTATGATTTTGATCACCTCAATTGTTTGGTCGACTAGTTCCACCTTAGAGGGTTCTATTTCTCCTACTTCTTCCTAACAAATAGGAGTTCTAAAGCATTGACTGTACAGTGCTTCAAAAGGGGCCATGCTAATACTTGCATGGTAGCTATTATTGTACGTGAACTCGAGCACAGGTAAGTTGTGATCCCAGGTCCCTACGTACTCCAATGCACAGGCTCTTAACATATCTTTTAGAGTTTGAATAGTCCTTTTCGGGTGGAATGCTATAATTAGGCGTAGTTTAGTTCCCATTACTTTTTGGAATCTATGCCAGAACCTGGATATAAACTTAGTGTCTCAATCTTACACTATGCTGAACGGTACTCCATGCGATCTAACTATTTCCTTGAAATATAAATCTGCTAATTGCTCGGAGGTGAAGGGGATTTTCATGGCTAAGAAATGTGCAACCTTAGTCAATCTGTCAATGACCACCCAAATACTATCATGCTGCTTGGTGGTTTTTGGTAATCCAGTGACAAAATCCATGGTGATGTGCTCCCATTTTCATACTGAAATAGGTAAGGGCTGAAGCAGTCATCTAGGTTTTTGGTGTTTAGTCTTTACTCTTTGACATGTGAGGTAGAGAGCAACACAATCTGCGATATCTCTTTTCATCCCTATCCACTAGAAATGTGTCTTTAGGTCATGGCACATTTTAGTGCTCCCTGGATCGTTAGTAAGAGTTGAATTATGTACTTCTTTCAACAGCTCCTTCTTGAGGTCCAGTACATTACGGATGCACAATCTGTTCCTGCACTGAAGCACATCATTTTGGATTTGGAATTTCTTGATCCTTCCTTCTTCTACTCTCTTGCTAATTTTCATAATCTCAAGGTCTTCCTTCTGACGCTGCGTGACTTGTTCTATTAGTGGGGAGGTAACCTAGAGTGCTGCTAGGTAGTTTTGAGTTCCTGGTAGCACTACTTCTATTTGGAGGACATCAAGTTCCCTTAGAAGTCTCTCCTCCTAATTAAGTGGGTAGGCTATAGAACTAGTGGATTTTCTAACAGCCATTTCCTTTAAATTCCATCCTCTCTTCTTCAGGGGTTGAGAAAGTGATTAATTTTTTGCACAATCCATAGTCACCTTATACTAAGCTAACTAATCCATCCCCAAAATAATATCCCATGATTGTATTTCTAATTGTACCAAATCAATAGGAAAGGTTCTCTCTTCTGCATTAACAGCACAATCACTAAAGATAAGATCAGTATGACATATAGTACCTAAAGGCGTTGACATATAAAGTTATATATCCATCTCATCATGCTTACTGGCGAATTTCTTTACAAAGTCAGAGTTCACAAATGAGTGAGTAGCACCAGAATCAAATAAGATACAAGCATGAAGATGGTTAACAAGAAGAGCACCTGACACTGTGTCAGTAGGTTCTCCAGTCTCTTCGCCTTCCAAGCAGAATACTCGACTTCCTGCTTGTGGTTTCTTATTGCTTCTATTGCCTCTAGAGGAAGCACCAGCTGGAGGACGACCTCATTGTGCTGCTGGATTATTCCCCACTCCTAATCTCTAAGTATTGCCCTAGTTGTTCCATATGGCCTTTGGGAAGTTGACGACCCTGTGGCCCATTTCACTACATCCAAAGCATTGACCCGTAATGCTTTTGCATGGGCTAAAGTGTTGATGCTCACACTAGTCGCATGTTCTCGTCTGTTGCCGTTAGGCAGGTTGTTTTCCCTTGTTCTGTCTCATCCCAGCTCTAAACCTCTTGAAATTTCTGTTTCCGTGGGAGCTGGATCCTCCAGGGTCAAATTTGCTCTTTGTTTGGCCCTTTTTCCTATTTTCAATCTTGGTCTCTTTGATGCTGCGGGTTACTTTTACAACCTTTGATACATTTCTTGAAAATTAGCATAAGCATGGCTTGCTATCGTTTACATCACTTCCGCTTTTAGTCCTTGTTCAAATTGATCCATCCTTATTTCTTCAAGGGCCACTTAGTTTGGTGCGAAATGGCTTATTTCATTAAACTTCACTACTATTCTATTACACTCATTTCCCCTTACTTCAGGCATAGAAACTCCTATTCCTTAGCCCTTCTCACATCTTGGGGATAATATTGAGTATCCATCGGAGCCTTCAGTTGATCCCAGGTCAATGCTAGTTCACCTGCCCTAGGTTTGACCGTTCCCCACCAAAATTCAGCATCTTTCTCGAATTCATAGGTGGCCAGATGCACCTTAAACCTCTCAAGGCATTCCATGATTTCAAATAGATTTTCCATTTTCTAAGCCATTCCTCATATATCATAGGGTCAGTTCCACCCCTGACCTTAGGAGGTTTAAGCTTATTAAACTAGCATATCATCTACGTGGCAGTAGGTTCTGGAATTAATTCGTGTTGTGGAGGTATCTGTTCACATATTTACACAAGGGGTTACTTAGTTCTACTTTCAATTAGAATTTAACACTAAAACCATACTAGGACTTGTAGGGGTAGGATTTCTTAGTTAATGAAATTACTTGCAAGTGGGACAGAAAGATGCTATGTATAGCCACAAGTTAAGTTTCAACCAAACCCACACAAGATTATACTTGCATACCATATTTTTACTTTGAGGAAGTGCATATACGCGCTTAAAAAACTAGTGAGCACGTAGCACTTGATAAGCACCAATTGCATTTATTTCATTTAAACGTCGGTAGTGTGACTTAGGAGTCACTGGAAATTCTCGTCTTCCTACTACTTCATCTTGAAATAAAACAAACTTGAAAGGCTTACATCCAGCTTATTTATATACAACAAAACATCCACGAATGTGAGTTCACACTACTCTATCCTACTCCTTATTCCAGGTGTCACTTCCAGGAAGGTTATCAACCATGGATTTATCTGAACTTTCAGATTGGTCGAAATCAAGGGCTAATAACTCTTCCAGTCTCACGGTGGGGCATATTCAATGTCATATTCTTCATCCACTAACTCCCCCATTCTGAGCATAGTGGCTCGCCATCCTTAGGGGTAGAGTATTCCATAAGCATCTACCCAGCGCACCCACATCGTGCCGATGTGCTAGTAGTGCTCAGCATGATGTCTCTCAGTGAAGAGAAGTATCATTTGACGATGCTGTAGTTGATTCCTCTCAGATAGGGTGGTAGGTAGGTGTTGGTTTTCAGCATGTTAAATGAGGAAAATTTAGACAATTTGGCTGGCGACAGTGCTTCTCTAAAGGGGAGTAACTCCTAAGTGGTCCACTTGCTGCTCTGCCAATAAGAGAAATTCCACTAGACCTCAATATGTAAAAGGGGTGTATGCCCCTATGTGCACTGTCCACTATCACAGGGTGACACTACTTCTCTCCATCGTTTAGTAATGGGTAGCTTTCTTATGAACTTTATCACCCAATAGTTTTAAGTAACTCTATGAGGACCCCATCAGTTACTCATCTCTACGGCTCTCTAATATATAACCATATTCCATGCGGCCAACCAGGAAGGCAGATAAACATAATTGGCAATATGGAATGCCATCCTGCGCTATCACTATAGGGTAAGTGGAAAACAAACATATATACACCGTAGATCATGTAGTTACCAATATAGATATTACAAAGCAAACATGTTCACATAAGCACATACATTATGTATTTCACACATCGCACTGCTATTATAATACCTAAATGAATAATGCAAACCTCGGGCTCTAATACCACCTAATGTAACACCCGCAATTCGAGAAGGGTTCACACTGCCAGGATTTCATAGAAGGAATCTCTAAGGGCATTGAGGTTAGGTTAAGGCATTAGCATTTAGTTAGGCATCCTGGAATAGAACTCGGAGAGTTTCCCCTATTTTTGCGACATTTTGTGGTCTTAGCTTGCGCTAAGGGTACCTGTAAACCAATAATAAGGTAAAACAAGATATAAGGTGACTTGAATCACCGCCATGGGCCACCCACCCGGGGTCACTAATAGCCAAACTAGCTAAACACAAGAGTTATAACATTATATACATAGGTTTAAAGCCAACTATATGCTTACACATTCGATGAAGAGCTTAAACAATTACAAATATGGTAAGGCATCAAATACTTTACAGCAACCACGCAATCGAAACTGGCCAAAAACCTACGATAGGTTGGCTTCAAAATGATCTCAAGATAACCTTTATACCTGCTTAGACTGGACCTGGAAACGGAATAAGGAAAGGGATGAGCCACCACACGCTCAGTAAGTATTTCTCAACTCCTTAAAGATCAAACCATTTGCATGCGATAATGATAAGTAGCAGTCACACAACATTTGTAAACTACTGTCATATTCGGCAATCATTGCTCCCAAAGAAAATTATCACCTCCAAGCTTCATATTAAGTCACTTAGGCTCGTTTTTGGAACCTTAATAACCAAACTTCCTTAATAATCAAGCACTTATGCACATAAGTAAGCGAATCACAAGCGTCAGGTAAAATGCTTTCAAATACACATTTTGGAAATGTAATAACTCATTGTGCATTAAAAGAATCATTTACAATTCAAAGTAGCCTCCTCAAGGCTCATATACTTTTTAAAAGTTCCTAAAATACCCACGTTGGTAATATCAGGAAAATATCTTCTTATTTAGGCATAAGATCTCATAATGTGCTGGCTGGGCAGATCTACACTCGCCCTATGTGAGGTCATCACTCGCAACTCACATTATCGCCGTGGTATACGTAACATAATATTTGGCCAAAATGCGGCTTAGCAGAGTAGCTCTAACTTCGATGTTATCCTCTGTGAGGGCAACAACGCACGCCTTATCCTACGTCCAGTCTCCCCTCAAGGTCTTATCACGCATCACACATCATCGAATATTACCCTCCTCAGGGTCTTCTAGGGTTCCCACTTCTAGGTCTAACTTGCTGGGTGTGGCCAATTTCCTAGCACTACCTTAGCCATTAAAATGCACTAAACCATTATAGTTATTAAAAGAAGTCACTGTCACACGTAGCAGCTCTCACCTTCAAGTGACTCGCGAATCGCTTGTTTTTAATAGTTGCTTTCATTGTTAAAACCACGCTCGTCTAGCAAAATAACCCATAACCTTATTAATGGTTTATGGTTCTTTCATTTTCAATCAGAAAGCCTCTTAAGATCATGGTGAGACCACTAACTTGCAAATTAAAACTTAAAGTAATTGGCTAGCATATAATTTAACCAAGGTTTTAATTAACACCTTCCATTGCCTTTTTTTAGTTCGTTTAAATCCTTTTTAAATCAAAGAAAGTGATATAATACATACCAAAGCCTTAAAACATTTTCAAACTCATGACTTAATTGCTTTTTAAATTCCTACACCTATCGATCATTCAGTTGAGTCACTCACTGAGCAGTTCGATGATTTAAGGTCATTTCCAGGTTACAAACATCTTAGCAATCGAACAGGCAACTGGTGAACATTTAAAAACATTTGAAATTATGAAAACAAGCTTTTAATGACCTTTTAAAAATTTCTAAAGTTCATGAACCACACACATAGCATCATTTAAACAATTCCAAAGGGAAGAGATTCACAAATAGCACATTCGTATCACTTTGAGGAACAATTTCAGCAGAATCAACCTAATATCCCAAATACTTCGTAATTCACATGATTACGATTAATATCAAACCCAAGCTCCCTCCTCATATAACACCGACTACGAAAACCTTGAATCACTCATAAGTTTCACCTCAGGCCAAGCAACTACCAAGCTCGGCTCAATAGTGTCATAATTCAATCATTAATTCATAAAACCAACATTCACAAGTGTAGCGTTCATATCAATCAGCAAAAATAGAATTTAAGCATATCCAAACTGATCTAGTAATAACATTTAAGCACAATTTGGTTTGCTCTACAAATTCATTAAATCACCCGGTTAGCAAGCTATGAGCATGGCGTTCACATGCAACCATCAAAATAAGATGTAGGCATAATAAAATGGATTTAGCAGCAACATTAAGACACAATTTTGCTTGTTCCACAATTCCCTAAATTGTTCGGTTAGCAAAAGCTAAGCATCAACTCAACATACAAGAGTCCTGAATCAGCATCATCATCGTACCTACCTAATTTCAGTCCTAGTTCCTCTAACTACTGATAATCAACTCAAGCTTAAGCATGAACTAACTACATTCATTAAAATCTATTGAAATTACTAATAATTAGGAGGAAGAGAAAACCCATCTCGATTCCAAGCTATAAGACTCAACTAAGGGCTTTTGGGCTCGAATTTAAATGCTTCAAGACCCAGATTTTGACTCCTTACTACAGTCATGCTCTAGGCTTCGCGAATCACACCCCAAAACTGTCTAAACTTGCCTCACTAACTCGAGGTTATGATGGATGTCTGGTGTTGCGAATTCGCTCTCAATTCATAGATGTAATTGAGTAGCTATAGATGGGGTTGCATGGCTAAGCTTCGACATGTGCACTGCCCAGATCGGCCACAAACGTGGTGGTCCCTTTTGGATTTTGCCCAGAATTTGCGATCGTGGGCTTGTTTGATGTTAGGGAGCTGAAATCTGAGGATTTTTGGGCTGGGTGAGGCAAAAATTCAAGGGGATTTATATTGCTGAAGCCGCGTGTGGAGTGGAGAAGACGAAGAAGAGAGAGAGGGAGATAGGGGGCTCGGGGTTAGCGTGCCAGAAGAAGGAGGAGAAGCCAGACTTAAACCTGGTGCGATTTGATGAATTGCCTGCATCTTTTCCTTTTTTTATTTATTTCAAGCTCACCAATCAATCAAAACCGCTAGCCTAATCTCGTACTTCATGTCCTAAACCCGAATCGATAATATGACCTCTCTTCGATTAATCATTCCTGATTCTATAAAGGCCCGATTTATTAATTAACGAAACAAATTCAAAGATTGGTACTCAATTTAGTATCCGATAATGGTCCTTATTAACGCTCATTAAAAATCATCCAAAAATTTTCAAAACTAATCATAATGGTAATAATAGTAACAATAATATTATTTTTAATAAAATCATCGTTCACACATGCACATTAATAATAATTTAACTTATATAGTTAATAAAATACGATTTTATAATGTCATGAGCTAAAAAAGTCAGCTTAACGTGAAAATAAAGAATGCAGCTATTACAATATACCATCTATGTTTTATCATTCCAAGGACCTAATGTAAGGCTTTGAGTGTAAGTTACGGTCAATTTTTCATCGAAACTTTGTCCGATTCACCCTATATTTTAA
>NCQV01132625.1:0-11254 GCA_002740545.1 Lophocereus schottii | reverse complement strand
TTTGGGGAAGCTTAGTACTATTCTGATCAACTTAAATGCCCTGTGCTTTGATTGCTAGCCTGTACATACGCATGATGTGCATGTTAGGTCTCCATCATCGGTGTGTCATTTTTTACCCTCATTCTAATCTCATTTGTTCATTATTACTGTGCAATCCAATCCCTATTTATTTCATTCTCATTGTCTTAAGGCCTTAGTTTTCCCTGATCGGCTCTCTCACTTGCGTTAAACACAGTTACTTTGATTTTTTTTAAATTAAAAAACTTTTTTTTTGAGTTTCTTTTATAGATTTTGTGGGTTTATCTTCTGCAAACCCTCACGAAATCTTACTCATCCATTAGGGAAAACCTAGGGGTTTACAGGGCTTGTTGCGCATGCTAAGTGCAATTGTGATACCTACGAAAGTGAGTTAGGATTTTGTTTTGTTTTTTTTTCTTTTTTTTGTTTTGTTTTACTCGAGGACAAGCAAAACTTAGGTGTGGGGGTATTTGTTCAACCTGAAATTGTTACATTTTTATACCCTTTTATTACCTAATAATTGCTCGAAACAAATTATTAAATTAGAACTTTAAAATATTTTTATTTATTTTGTAGGGATTGAAAAATTGAAAAAAATGAATAAAATTCCCAAGTATTGGATCAAGCAAGGAAGAATGGAAGAAAAGAAAATTCGAAGCCCAACCCTCTCCTTCCTTTGTTTCTCTCCGGGTCGGCGTCCCAGTGGCCCATCTTGACCGAGCCCAGTTCCTCTTTCTCCTCCTTTTCTTTCTCATCCCTTGGGCCCATCTATTTTTCTCTCCCTTTTCTCTTACCCAGCCCGGTCTCCTCCTCCCTATTTTCTTTTTCTCTCTTTCTTTCTCTTTTGGGCCAGGCCCGTTTGCTCTCCTATTTGCTCCCTTATTCCCTAGCCCAGACTCCCTCTTTCTCTATTCCACTTAATTGATGACAAATGCCATGCACGTGATGGCCCCATCCCCACTTCTTCTTCCTCAGTCCTTCGTGCAGCCCCAAGAACCCAAGAACAGAGCAGAGCAGAGCGTGGCCGTTCATTTTCTTACCCAACCGTTTCAGACTTTCTCTCTCCTCCTTTGTTATCTAACATTTTCATCATCATCACCATCATTAATCCTTCGATTAAAAGGAGTCAATGAAGGCAATCCAATGAGCGATTTTTGGAGCTTGAAAGAAGGCTCGAATGGCAAAGCAACGGGCATGAAGTTTGGATAGAGAGCAGTAGAGTAGAGTAGAGAGTCGGGTACCTTGAATAGCCAGATCAATATTGCTCTTTTTTGTTCGTTTTGAAGTTTCAAGAATTAGGCTTTCGTTTTCTTTTCGTTCCTTCTACTGTTTTTCAATTCCTAGAATCAAGAGCTTCAAATTGTCAATTTGGGTAATCTAATCGAAAACTTCAAGTTATAAGGAGCCGAGTCTTCGAGATTTGAATTAATTTTCTTTTGGGCCTTCCTTTTGATTGTTCTGCTGGGATTCATTTGTTTCCTCTGTTTTGTTCATTCATTCATTTCCTCTGTTTTGTCCATTCAAGATTTATGCAATAATTACGGCTAATTGTTGGTAGGATCAAATTATTTACAGTTTGGTGCCTCAATTGCATTATGGTTCCTTGTCTTTGTAAGTGAGGGCCATCATTTCCATGAATTAATATTTGTTATGTTTAATCTAGTATTAGTTTTAATTTCGAATACGATTTAGTTTCGCAGCCATCCCTAAGGACGATACCCATAATTCGTACAACGATAAACCATATGCTTACAGAAAATTACTAACTTTCAGAAGGTGGAACCCAAGGGTAGGGGTAGAACCTTCTACACCGCAAATGTCAAGGTCACTGTCATCACCTTTACCCTTGTAGGAATTGAGCAAATTTTCAACTTGGACCCCGATCCCTCAAAGTTTCCACCCTTAATGTCAACTGCCAAGGCCCAAAAACTCTACCCTGAAAAGCATGCCCATCCCTCAAAAATTTTTGTAAAAAAACCAATCCTACGCTACCCTGTACTAAAATTTGAGATTCCTTTACTACATCCTAGTATGGACCATCTATCCTTGGAGTTCCTCAAAGGAGACCACCAGTGGCACCCTCTTTGAGACTCTTACTATATAATGGAGTGGTATTCTGTGGACATTGTTGAGCTCATACTTGAATATATGACCATGGTTTACAACCTTTCTAGGAACTACCCTTTGCCCCACTCAAATCTCATTACACATATATTGAAGGCCTTTCAAATTTCACTTGAAGCTGAATACACGTTAAATGTCAAATCCCCACTATTAACAAAGACACCCTCAAAAGCTAAAAGTTCAAATCTCTGCCATCTGGACAGTGGAAGCATGATGATGAGATTTAAGCCAGTGACATTGAGACTACACTCTCTCAACCATACCTTAAGATAATCTCTCCTCCTTGGACTGAATGGCTTAAAGGAGACCTTGAGGAGATAAAGGCAGAGACTAAGAGTTTGAAGACTGGTTAAGATGAGATCAACCTAACATTGACAGATCTCACAGGTGTATGTGAGAGTCTAAAGGGGTGAGCTACCAACCTCAAAAGCATAATTTCAGATCTGAAGGTAGAGGAAGGGTCTTTGAAGATGATAAATAATGAGTTTAGGGCCAATGTAGTTAGGTTAAAAAGGCATTGAAGGTTATCCAGGCTGAGCCTCGTTAAGAGATGGATGTTGGGGATGAGATTGGTGCACCTGAGTCTGCAGAAGCATCCAAGCCAACTGCTCCAGTCCCTAAAACAGAAGACCAAGCCTGATATTCTCTTTCTCTTCTCTCAAAAAAACAACATTTTATTTCTCTTTCTGTAAAGAATTTATATATTTTTAAAGAATGCTTTTGCTAAAGATTTTTATATAAGTTCACCCTTTTTTATGAGAATCAAAAAGGAGGAGAAAACATATGGACTCAAGGACATTGGCTTGATCCCTCAAAGGCTACCCATAAGGCTTTGAAAGCTTGTAGCATTCGCAGCTAGTTGACTAGGGGTTCCCTTTTGTCCTTCATATGTTTCACTATGGTGGATTGTGCTATGATTGCTTGATATACTCATATGACTTATATGCTTATATGACTGTAGGCACTAAAAAACAAAGTGGCACATCAGCAAATTAATATAAATTAATTATTTTGGGTTAGTTCATTTAATTAATTAATTTTTTAAAATAAATTGGATTGAATTGACTATCAACTCATGACTCAAACGGCTACCAGGTCAACAATTAAATTGACTATTAGATCACTAGTCAAATGGACTAACAAGTCAAAAGCGCAATCAATGGCCCAAGAAGATGAATAAGTTGTAAATCTTAGTGAGAGGGGGGGGATTCTTTCCCTATAAATAGGGCACTACTTCCTCATGGGGCCAAAACTACATTCACTATGAAAGCATTCCAAAAACTCTAAAGGGATAACTTCTCTAGAGGAAGACAATAAGTACAATCAAAGCACATGTCCTCTACTTTTAGAGGTCAAATAAAACTCGGTTTGATTGAGATCAAGCCTCTTAGTTTCTCTCTCAATGTCAAATTAATTGAAGTTCATTCAAAGGAAGTCAAATCAATCAACTTGATCGAGATTCAACTCAATCGATCCTCTTTCAAGTATAAATTAGTGATCAAATCAAAGAAATTGTTTATTTATTCATCTTGAAACAAATGTATAAAGGTTGTACCCATACCTTACGAGATTATTACAAATTAAATTTGTCCATATTTTTTGTCTTATTTGTCTAGGATTGAAATTTTTGTTTGCAAATTTTTGGCACACTTGGGGGGACTTCTCTACCTCTGATCTCATTCTCTAAGCAAATAAGTTTTACAGTCCTTTGAAGAAGAAATACCTCTCAAGCATGCCCTTGTTCAATCTTCGAAGAAGAAGCTGCAAAGGCTAGTGTTGCACCCGGCGATTGAAGCACTTACTAGGAGCATGATCATAGTTACTGCCTCCGATACCCTAAAAAAATAAGTTGTGACTCCAACTTTGCAACCAAGTAAAACTAAAAAATTTGGCTCGAACTTACCTACTAATGGAGTCAATCAAATTACTCGTCTCCCTAATTGAAGCTAAAACCTCTTGCTGTCTTTAATACGAAGAAGACTCTACCCTATGGACTGGATGAATTCCAAGCCTACACTAATCCTGTTTTCCAACGTTTCGGTGAAGATGATGAGAACTATAGCAGTAGCGATTCTTCACCAACATCTCCAAGGGATTCATTTTCCTTATTCATTAAAGTCGAGTCATCTAAAACTGTTATCATGCCAGTCAGGGTAACAGAGGCAATCAACTTGGTGAAAGAATTGGCAAACACGAAGGAAACTTGGTAAAGACTCTCTAAGGATAGTGAAGAAAAAAATGCTCAAACCAAGCGCCAAAATAAGAAGATTGCTATTTTGAAAAAGAAGATGGGGAAGCGATCATCTGAAACCTCGAATAAAGGCTCATGCTGTGAAGATTCTGACAAAGAGTTCAATCATAGCAAAGACTTAAATGATGAATTCAAACAAAGAACGATTCAACCTTAAACTCAATGTCAGTTAAGCAAATTCAAAAATTAATAGCTGATGTGGTGAAGGTTCATTCGAAGGGGATTCTCATAAAACTCACTTGTATAAGAAACCCTATACAAAGAGGATTGATGCACTTCGTGTGCCTTATAGCTATCAACCATTTAAGCTCCAACAATTTGATGGCAAGGGTAAGCCCAAATGACATATAGCACACTTCGTTGAGACTTATAATAATGCTAGCATAAGTGGCGACCTCTTAGTGAAGAAATTCATGCAATGTCTTAAAGGCCTTGCGTTTGACTAGTACACAGACCTTGCTTCTACATCCATTGATAGCTGGGGGCAAATAGAGAATGAATTGTCGAATCATTTCTATAGCACATGCCGTGTGGTCAACATAAGTGAGTTCAATAATACCAGATAATAGGGTTTATAACAATCGTTAGCATATCTTTCTTTGAAGTGCAAGGATCATTTACCTGAATCTTCTGTTATTGAGATGTGTGCTGAAGGAATGAAGTGGAATATCTTATATCCCTTGCAAGTTAAAAAGCGCGAACTATTCTAAGAATTGTTAACACGAGCTCATGATATGGAGCTTACAATTGCCTACTATGGAAAACAGCTCAATGATGATGAATCAATGACATCGTCAAGAAATGAAAGCTCTATAGTTAGAGGCTTAAAGAGAAGGAATGCCCTTATTCTAAGTCAGACACATCAGAAATGCTTGATAAAACTTCTTAAGAAAAGACTTGTAGAAATCCTAAAGTCAAGGTGTCCTAAAGAAATTAGAAGAATTAATGATCATAAATACTGTAAGTATCACAGGATCACCAGTCATGCAATAGAAAAGTACAAGACATTCAAGAGGCAAGTCTTGCAACTTACAAATGAAGGAAAGATCACATTAGATAAAGAAGACACTGAAGAATCTAAGTGATCGTCCATTAAGATCATATTGGAAAGTGCTTTGGAAGAGAAGCAACCTAAAACGACATGTAGGAAGCAGAATTTCAAGTTATTTAAAGATTATTGAGTCAAACATTCAAGACTTCTAAGTCAATGTAACTATATGCTTGATGAAGACTTTCAAGTCACCCCTAAAGACTCCCAAGTCACAAATCTATTTCGACTCTGAAGTCACCCTGAAGACTTCCAAGTCCAAGCTTCTAGACTCTCAAGTCAACGCAGACTGTCAAGTTACCTATAGGATTCTCAAGCCATCAAATTCATAGATTTCCAAGTGATCAAAATCAAAGACTACCAAGTCATCTAAAGACTCTCAAGTCGTCAAAATTAAAGATAACTAAGTCTCTCAAACTAAATACTCATAAGTCATAGAAGATAAAGACTTTTAAGTAATCCAATCCGAAGACTCCAAAGTCTTTAAAGTTCAAGAATCACAAATCATTGAATAGAAAGATTCTCAAGATATCAAAATTAAAAACAACTAAGTCTCTAAAGTTCAATACTCTTAAGTCATCAAAATTAAAGACAACTAAGTCTTCAAAGTTCAAGACTCACAAGTAATTAAAATTAAAGGCAACTAAGTCTCCTAAGTCTAAGACTCTCAAGTTATCAAAGTTAAAGACTCCAAAGTCTTCAAAGTTTAAGACTCCAAAGTCATTAAAGTAAAGAATTCTAAGTCATTAAAAGCAAGACTCTAAAGTTATCAAAGATAAAGGCTCCCCAAAGTTTTCAAAGATAAAAAGTCTCAAGTCGTCACAAGTTTAAGACTCCTAAGCCTTCAAAGTTTAAGACTTGTAAGACTTCAAAGTTCAATAGTCCCGAAACATTGAAGTTGCTGACTCTCAAGTCATTGAACATACTTTCATGTCATCTAAGCAGACGTTAAATCATCACCAAAATGGTAGGCTCTAAAGTCATTAAACGTCAAAAGCCTTAAGTCATTAAAGCTTGTGACCCTCAAAGGCAATAAGTCAACTCTTGCACTATTTAAGTTGCAGACTCTTAGGACTCCTTCAAATTAGCGGCAATGGTAACATACGTCTCCTCCTTTAAGTTAGCGATCATGGTGCTGGAGCCCCCTCGTTCAAGTCATCCACCTCCTTAAGTTGAATAGCAACGACAACATAGCCAGCTCCTTTAAGTTGGTAGCAATGACGCCACAACCTCCTCCTTTATGTTGGAGATGTATGCCCCCTTGTTATCCAAATTGGTGACGACAACAAGGTGGCCTCCATCTCCAGAATAGGGAAAGTTGCCTAAGGTGGACCTGTGCGGGCAAGCTATTCAAGGGAGAGAATATTAGATAAAGTCATTCAAGGTGGACCCATGCGGACAAGCCATTCAAGGGTGAGAACATTACATAAAGTCATTCAAGGTAGACCTATATGGGCAAGCCGTCCAAGATTGAGAATATTAGATGAAGTCACCCAAGGTGGACCCATGTGGGTATGCCATCTAAGAGTGGCAACTTTCGAGAAAATCTCCCAAGGTGGATCCATGCGTTCCAGTCATCCAAGGGTGAGAACATTAGATAAAGTCACTCAAGGTAACTTATGCGGGATGGCTCATGTAGGAAGCCATCCAAGGGTCAGAACATTAGATAAAGTCTCCAAAAGTGGACCCATGTGGGTAAGTCATCCAAGGGTGAGCACATTTAAGAAAGTCACCCAAGGTGGACCTATACGGGTATGCCATCTAAGAGTGAGAACATTTGAGAAAGTCAGCCATGGTGCACCTTGTTTGGGTAAGCCCTCCAGGTCAGAACATTCGAGAAGGTCACCCATGGTGGACCCATGCGGGTAAGCCATCCAAGGATGAGAACATTGGATAGAGTCACCCAAGGAGGACTCGTGTGGATAAGCCATCCAAGGGTGAGAACATTTGACAGAGCCACTTAATAAGGACTCACGAAGACATTTCATCCAAGCGTAAGAAAGTTTCATGCTCTTTGCTGCAAATGGTGGTGTAAACAATCTTTTTTAGTCCAAAATTTAAAGCATTCGATGCTTTAGATGATGAATTTTCCAAAAAAAAATGGAAGGTAAAAAATCAAAACAAGGGTGGAGCAAATTTACCCAGGAGTGTTAGTTTGCAAGAATTCACAAGAATTGAATGATTGAGGTATTGAATTGAAAGCAATTGAGGGGTGAATTTGATAAAATTATTGATAGAATTTGTCATAAATTGATGTTAGAATTTTATCCCTCTAAATTGTTGATAGAATTTATCACAAATTGTTCATATAATTCTATACCTTTAAGTTATTGATAAATTTTATCACAAGTTGTTGTTAGAATATTATCGCAAATTTACAAGCAGAATTATCTTCAAAAGGAAAAAAAAAGCTTGCATTGTCTACCAAATCACCAAATTACTTAGCAAAATAAAAGAACAAAAGAGGAAGCCCACCGGAAAGATTCAATCATCAGCATCATTCAAGTTTCGAGACCCAGCCGCATTAAGCACTCCAAAGGCACTAAAAAATAATGAAAAGTGTCACATCAAAAAATTAATATAACGTAATTATTTCGCCTTAGCCTATTTAATTAATTTAATTAATTTAAACACATTGGGTCGAGTTGACTATCAAGGCATAACTCAAACAACTGCCAAGTCAATGGTCAAATTGACTATTAAATCGCTAATCAAATGCACTAACAAGCAAAGCCCCAATCAACGACAGAAAAGGAGGAATAAGTCGTAAACCCTAGTAAGGTGATGCACAACAAAGTATCCAAGAGAGTTCCCTAAATCAAATCATATCAATGATACCAATCAAGACCAAGTGGGCTAAGGCAATCAAGTAACACTTAGCCAAATTCAATCCTTGTTCTCCTGTTCCAATCCAAAATTGATCACAGTTTTGGATGGTATGATTTTGGGAGTTTCCAAGCCTTCTATTGGCAAGTCCTACTTTATTAGACTCTCTAAAGTGTCTAATTTCACTAGAGAAGCTCAATTTTAGCCTAAGCTATAGGCATTTTGCTATGGTGCTCCAAACAATGAAGTCATACTAAGAAAGTTCCAGTTTACTCACATTAAAAGATTAGGTTGGATCACCACCTTAAACCTGATTTAAAACCAGATTTTTTACTTGGTATGATAGCTGACATCCTAAGGTGTCAAGCCATGGGGAGAAATACAAATCATGACAAGTTCTTCATAGAGTTTGAGCTGCATTTTGTTAACTGTTGTAGTTTAAAGCCAATCTAGACCTAGTTTGAGTTTCTAATTGGTTCTCTCATCTAAACTGGATTAGGCCTAATTTTTCAAATTGGGGTGCTAATTGACATCCCAAGGAACCTAGTTATGCCTTAAAATTAGTTCTAAATTAAGTATAGGCTAGGAAACCAACCTGATCATTTCTAGTGCTAATCCGAGTTCTTCAAGCCTAAACAAGCTGTTTTGACTTTGCTGAGCTTTTCCTTAATGGGAAGGGTTTAATGACCTACTTGCTTGCCCCTATGGTTTCTTAGACATCTAGGAACATCATCAGTGGTGATCTTGCAGCTTTGGAAGTCCACTTAGCCAATTAGTTTGAGAAGTGACTTCCACTTACTCTTGGATTATGCAGCCGAAAAGTAGCCACCTATAGCCTACTATTTCTCTGTCTGCCATGTGCAAGTGGTATGTTTAAGGCTAATCAATCATGTTTTAGCTTCAGGTTAGATCTAACAGATTGTATTGGTTAGACTTATGCTTGTAACTAGCTTAAGCTAAAACTGGTTAGTAAAATAGTTTAGTTAAGCCAAATTTGTTTAGCTAAAGAGCTAGCCTACTTACTTGCTAGCTAGGGACGTATATATTAGCTTTCTTTCTTGTCCATTCAAGGCAGATTTGATGGATGAAAAAACACCAGTTTCTTGTTTTAACCCAGATACTCTAAAAATCTCTCTTTTATCAATACAGTTGATTACTAGATTAAAGTGGTTCCCTCTAATCCAAGTTTGGTTACTGAGCATTTATGATGTGGAGGTGGGTTCTTGAATTAGCTTAGGTGGTGGCATGGCCTTTATCCCATTCATATCCTCTATTTTGCTTAAAGTTCATTGCTGGATCAAAACCAACACAGAATAAGATTGCAAACTAATCACATTACTTGAGTTTGTTCAAGGTTCCCACATCATAAGGGAAGGGAAATTCTTTCCCTATAAATATAGCACTGCTCCCTTCTACTCAAAGGGTTAACTTCTCTAGAGGAAGATAACAAGCACAACCAAAACACATGTCATGTACTTTCAGAGATTAAATAAAACTCGCCTTGATTGAGATCAAGCCTCTTAACCTCTCTACTAAGATCGAATTAATTGAAGTTCATTCAAATGAAGTCAAATCAATCAACTTGATCGAGATTTAAATCAACCGACTCGCTTTCAAGTATAAATTGGAGATGCAATAAGATGAATTATTTATTTGTTCATCTTCTAACAAATATACAGAGATTGTACCCATACCTTCTGAAATTAATACAAATTAAATTTCTCTATATTTCTTGTCTGATTTATTTAGACGTTAAATTTGTGTTTACAATGACTGCAAATTAAAGTTTTGTATTTCGTCCAAAAGGAGGACATTGAAGACTCTATTAATGTTAGTGGCAATGGCATTGATAGTTTCAATGTGATAACTCAAAGAAAATAGGTATTTTGAGTGAAAACTAAAAGTTTAATTTGAATTGATTGAGCTACACTAACTGGTTTGGACTATGTAGTAAATGAGCATCAAAGTTAAAAAGTCTGACTTTGGTTATGATAGAATTGTTTTTGGTAAAAAGGATTTTTATAATATATTGGTTTATTCTTTAAGACATATTGCTATTTATATTTCTGGAATTAATCCTTTATTTATATATGAATGGATTATACCTTATGATGCATGTAGGCTTGCTTGTTATTCGAGGCCTTGTAAAGATTTTATTTGAATTAGTTTTGGAAAGTTGTAATAAATAAATCTTGAGTTCATTTGTAAAATATTTTGATTGATTACGGCAAGATCTTTAAAGATCAAATCATGCTATTCTCTTAGCAATCAAGATTCAGTATTATCATCAATCAAGAGAAAAATTTGGAGACACCAAGGTTTGATTAGCAGCAATAATTCTCGGCAGAACACATTGAAGATTTGGAAAGTAATGCCCCGATGATCTAGGACGGTTTGAAATCTATAAAGGAAAAGCTGAAGTATATTACAAGATACAAGAAAGAACTACATTTCGAAAAGGGCTTAAGTGCGAATCATTCTTATGTAGTTGTTCTTGATTTGAATATCTGAAAAGGGAATTATAACAAGTAAGTTGGGCAACTTGCTTGGGTAGCTAGGTATTGAGAGGTCAATACATAGTGAGTAAGCTAGCTGAGGTTTCCAACTCGAGCCAGACGGGAATGCTCGATAGTTTTGTAAAGCCAAGTTCACTAACGTGTACTTCTTAAGTGAATAAAAAGTGCAGGTGACTAAATCCAAAGGAAGAAGTCGCTTAGGCATTAGTTTGAATGGGTGAACATTGCAAAAACATGACGTGTTTCGTCCCACTTTACTTCTACTCTTTAATTCCGTTAATCACTAACATTCGTGACTAACGATCAAGGCTGTCATCTTAGACATTTGAAGCAAATTGTGTTCTCTAGAAGTCTCAATTTTAAGGTAATCACCCTTTTCACACAATATGTTGATCTAAAATTGACTTTTTGAACCTCCATACATGTATGTACGCACGTGTATATATATGTATATATAATTATACATATATA
>NCQV01132595.1:2642-13230 GCA_002740545.1 Lophocereus schottii | reverse complement strand
TATATATATATATATATGTACACATTTATGTATATATGTATATGTATATGTATATATATGTATGTATTTGTATAGATGTATATGTATACGTATATGTATATGTATACAATTCATATATATGCATAAATATACTCTATGTAATCTATTTCACACAAAGGTATAGAAAGAAAGATTTACCTATGTGTTTGCATGGTTTCCTATAAAAAGAATGGATCCATCATCATCATTTTCAACAACACGAAGGCAACTGCAACAAAAAAATACCAGATTGAACGCTCGACGACGATTATTGTACAAGCGTCGGCATATTGAGCGAGATGATGTGACAGCACACCGTCGTCGCTTGCTTGCGAGGGAGGTGCGCCAAGTCAAGTCGACGGTTATACGTTTGGAACAAATGGAATTAACGCATCTTGCACAGCAGGCTGCGTAGCAAAATCCCCTTTCAACACATAACATTGATAGCATTGGTACTATTGGCTCTGAATTATATAAATCATGCCCTTGCTAAGGCTCTAATCTTTACCATAAACTTAATACCTCCTTCTAAATACATAAAATTTATTCCCATAATCAGACGAACGAGGTGCTCATAATAATAATCGTCAATCCAACATAGCTTATTCTATAAGACCTCTGCCTACAGCACACATGACAAACTCATCCACCCTAACGAGTAATCCCCTGAAACTTTCCTACGTTTATCTAACTTAGCCCACCATAAGTCACATGCTCACCCTGCTAATACCATTGCAGGACGGACACGTCTCCATCGAAGACAATCATTCTCAAACCGATGAGACTTTGGACTATGAACGGCAACATGTCCACATTGCAGAGCTATTATGTGGATAGAGGAAAGGGTTACAAATATTAGTATCACAAATCCTTGATTCAATCTGTGTTGCCAAAGTGACAAGTTAGTCTACCCTTACTTCCACCGTCACCTCCATACCTCGAATCACTACTGTCAAACCGATATTTCCTTGATAATATTAGAATCGACAAATCCATGTTCTTAATCACTTCCATGAGGGGAATGATTGATAACAGTGTCAATGATGGTAGAAGCCCGTATATTTTCCGGATAAATGGTAGCAACCACCATAAAATTGGGTCCTTACTCCCTCGATCTAGATTACACCCATCATTTGTGCAGTTGTACATTTATGACACTAGCAATGAAGTGTCAAACCGAGTGACTGTATTTAGGGCATCTGGTCGTTCTGGCGTTAGATCTGACATTGTGCAAGAGTTACAACAAATGTTGGATTCAGTTAATCCGTATGTCACCGTATTTAAAAGAGCTCGCGACATGTTACGTGACCATAGCGATGTTCCTAATTTGCGAATTCACATCATCCAGGCTAGAGAGGGCCGACAATATATTAGACCCACCGCAAAAGAGGTCGCGGGACTAATAGTTGGCGATGGCACTGAGTACTTTGGACCACGAGATCTCATTCTTCAAACAAAGGATGGTACCTTACAGAGGATAGATGAGCATCATCCATCATACATGCCTTTACACTATCCTCTGTTGTTTCACAACACCGATGGATGGAGTGCAGACATCCTAAGAATGATTAACTCCAGTACATCAAGGTCAACAGTATCAATGAGGGAATTTTATGCATTGCGCATCCAAGACCGACTAGATGAATCCATGGTTATTAAACAGAGTTGTCGATCGGGCCAACAATTCTACGTAGATGTATGGGCTGCCATTGAGGAATATAGGCTTACATGGTTCAAAAACCATCAAGGTCGCCTGCAGACAGAGTTATACGGTGGCATTCAAGATGCACTGAATGCAGGTGACGTTAATGCAAAATCAATAGGGCAGAGATATATTCTACTATCTTCTTTCACTGGAAGGCCACATAGTATGATGCAGTATTATCATAATGCAATTGCAATTTGCTGTGCTCTGGGGCCTCCTGATTTCTTGGTGACATTAATATGTAATCCAAGTTGGCCTGAAATCACTAATAAGTTATTACCTGGTCAACGATAAGAGGATAGATCAGATCTAATAACTCGAGTATTCAGAATCAAGTTAAACTGCTTGATGATTTTAAGACAAAAAAGATCTTCAAAACAGTCATTGCTGGTGAGTTGCTGGCACTATAAAAACACATTATTTTACCTCATAAAAACATTCAATCTACTAATAACCCCCACTTTATCTTTCACAGAAGTATATGTTGTTGAATTTAAGAAGAGTGGCCTTCCCCATACCCATGCTCCCATGCAGAGAAGATGTTGATAGGCTAATTAGTGCTGAAATTCCTGATCAAGTTCAGGATCCTTTAGCATATGATATTGTCACACAATTTATGATACATGGCCCATGTGTATCATGTTTGATTAATGGGAAATGTTCAAAATGTTATCCAAAAAGATTTTGTACCCAAATAACATTTGATGAGCATGGCTTCGCTCAATACCACAGGCGGCACACACCCTAACAAATGGTTGTGAATGGACGAGAGATTGATAACCAGTGGGTGCTCCTATACAATAGAGATCTATGTGTAAAATATGACGCTTACATAAACGTTGAGCGCGTAACTGTCCGTAGCGTGATTAAATAATTATGTAAGTATGTACATAAGGGACATGATCGTGCTACTATTGTCATTGAAGGCAATACAACACATCACGACAGTGAGCAATCTCGGCCACATAGAGAAGGGAATGAAATCTAGGAGTATTTAGATTGTCGCTACATATTTGCGGTGAAGTCATGCTGGTGGATTTTTAAGTTCAGCTTGTAGCATCAATATCCTTCTGTCCAAAACTTCAATACCATTTGCTTGGAGAGCAATTAGTTGTGTTTAGCGATGCAGAGGACCTTTTCGTATTGCGAATGAACCAGAAGCACGGCGAACAATGTTAACAATGTGGTTTGAAACAAATAAGAAATACCCACAAGCTCGACAGACCACGAATCTGAACTTCCCCACGCAATGGGCATGGAATCATTCTTCTAGAAGCAGGACGGTTCATCAAAAAGGTTCTTCAATTGGTCGACTTCCGTTTGCACATCCAAACTGTGGTGAACGATATTACTTGAGAATGCTTCTTACAAAAGATTTGTAGAGCAACTTCTTTTGAGGATATTCATACCATACATGGTGTCCTACACCCAACATTTAAGTCAGCGTGCATGGCACTAGATTGGCTGGACGATGATAGTGAATGGCATGCTGCCTTGACTGCAGCATCAACCTGGGCTTCAGGTGTGCAACTACAAAATATGTTTTGTTCCATGTTGATGTTCTTCGAGATTACTGATCCAGTGAAGTTATGGGATGCACATTGGGTGCACCTAACAGATGACTTGCTACATACCATACGACAGCAAACAAGAATGCCGGATATGGATTTACCATCTACCGACCTCCAGAATCTTGGCCTACTTGAGATAGAACGTATCTTGAATAGGAATGGACGATCGTTGCAAAATTTCCCTCCAATGCCACTCCCTTCTTTCGAAACTGCCGTTTATGCAACAAATCAACTTATCATTGATGAACTTAATTATGATACAGCTCTGGAAACATCAAGATTTGAAAGTTTTGTAAGAAGATTGAACTCAGATCAGTATTATGCATACAGATCAGTATTCGATACTCATAATAGAGGTGAAGGGGGGTTCTTCTTCATATATGGTAGTTCTTCATATATGGTAGTGGAGGCACGGGAATGACATATCTATGGAATACTATAATCTCCAAGCTTCGATCAGACAAACATATTGTCCTTGCCATAGCATCGTCGAGAATTGCTTATTTACTGTTACTCGGAGGAAAAACAGCCCACTCAGTGTTTAAAAAATCCTCACAACCTGATAAAACGTCAGTTTATTACTTCGATAAGAGGTCTGAACGTGCAGACCTTATCCGTGAAACAACGTTGATTGTGTGGGATGAAGCACCAATGATGAATCGTTTAACATTTGAAGCTGTTGATCATCACCTCAGGGGCATATGTGATAATCAGAATGCTTTTGGTGGAAAACTAGTCCTTCTTAGGGGATATTTTAAACAGATACTTCCTGTGATTACACACGGGAGTCGTGAATCTATCGTTGCGGCTACGATCCATCGATCAACATTCTGGAATGAATGTCGTATTTTGCACTTGCGTATAAACATGCAACTGCAACGAATAGATGAACCCAGCGAGACCACGCATATTATAGAGGAATTTGCTCGATGTATATTACAAGTTGGAGATGGTGAAGTGCAAGGAATTGCTATTTCAGATAATGGAGAGCCTAATTGGGTTAAGATACGGGAAGAATTCTTCATACGGAATGATGACAATGGTTTGCACAATTTGATCACATTAATTTACCCTGATTTTGCTACTAAGTATGGAGATTGGTCATATCTTTGAGAAAGAGGGATTCTTACACCAACAAATGATGATGTCAATGAAATAAACACAATCATGTTGTCCATGCTTCCTAAAGATGTGAAGAGCTATTTGAGTTGCGATAGTCTTTCAAACGCTAACAATTGTGGTCCTATCAATGACATGGAACCCCTTGAATTACTGCATTCCTTAAAGATTTCTGGATTGCCAAATCATTATTTAGATCTTAAAGTCGGTGCGCCAGTCATATTATTAAGAAATTTGAATCAGTCAATTAAGTTGTGCAATGGTACTCGCATGGTTGTCAGTAAGCTGGGTGATAGAGTGATTGAGGCCAAAGTGATATATGGCTCAAAAGTAGGAGACACTGTCCTAATAACCAGAATTAATTTAACACCATCCAATCTTCCAGATCTACAACTCAGAAAATGGCAAAACTGGCGTTCGCAATGACAATAAAAAAAAAAATCATGAACAAACTTTAAATAAAGTCGGTGTATACCTTCCAAGACCCGTGTTCAGCCATGGTCAACTTTATGTTGCATTGTGTTTCATCCCTATCTGGCTTAAAAGTACTGTTTTATAATAAGAGAGGAGTTCCAGTAGATGTTACAAAAAATATTGTGTATAGGCATGTATTGAACCATTTATAGATTATTTTATCATACAGTTTATTTGTTTCACCTATTACATTCTGTCTGCTTAGTTAACCTACTTCAATCATATAATAATGGTGTTGTTTACAGTAATATACTTCCTTTCACAAATATGTTGTGGTCATTGCTTTATTATCATACCATACTATCTGCTTTGATTTCTTTAAGATTACAGACATGGCATCTTCAGCACCTACTTTTATGCCTATATGCGCCATCAACGCTTGCAATAGATCTGTAACATTGATCGTTCGGCTCATGCGAGCAATGTCCATTCGAGTCTATGGGCGACGGATAATATGAAAAGTTGTATTTATGAACTACCAGGTATTGGATTAGTGTGTTCAATAAAGTCATCATCGTATATATGTATGATGCTTACGAATGCATTTCATTATTTTATAGTATGATGAGATATTCGGCATCATAGAAGGCGATGTCGATATTACTCGATCAAGGTCCATACTCAGTGCTAGCAAGATTTATCACATACCCAGACTCTCAGTTGATGCTCCTACAGATGGCGAATGGAATGTGGTGACCAACCTTTACAAATTGGTTTTCACGCCGAGAGCAGCACTTCTTGACGTCATTTAAGAATGTCGGGATATTCCCTATTAGCACCAACCTCCTTTCCTGTCATTCACCGAGATCCCTCGACATCTTTTGACACCTGATAATGTTGTTGGTACGTATTATTCACACAGTCAAGTTTGCTATCTAAATTTATGCATGCATTTCTTCTGTATTCTTTACAATGTTCTCCTTCCCTGTTGTTCTATAGACGTCATAGGGACGGTAGTAGCTATATATCCTTTGGAAAGGACCAGAGATAGAGGCACTGCACGGCAGGAATTATTACTTTGTGACATGCAGTATGTATTGTGATTAGTTAAGATTTGTAAAGATTTATTGTAGCTATAAAGATTAGTACATATTGAGACTGACTTTATGGGAAGATTTTGTAGAAGTTGAGGGCACCTATATTCAACAACATTTGACTGCTGAAAATATACTTCTTACTTCCAGAGTGCACATTAGAAATTATGAAGGTAACTTTACGTCTACTTGATATAATTTTATTCACAAAACTGTCTAATTTCCATTACTTTGATTGTATATTTCAGTAATATATTTTCTCTCCTACAATGTAACTCTAGTAATATCAGTTTCTACTTTGCCCGTTAGTAGATTACTGATAAACCCAGATATTGAAGCAATAGAAGACTTTGAAGGATGGTATACACAACTTGTAACATTAATTTAGATTTTCTAATTTTATACAGTTTATATACACTTGACCTCACACGTGTTACTTTTTATGTATGTATTAGGTACTCTGGTACTTTAGGTATGATGAAGCATTTTGACTTCATGCGTATGAGAACATGATCCATGTGCCATCTAGAGAAATTATTTATAGCTAAACAGATTAGATTATATGATATGCTACTGCGCCAAATGTAAGCTAAACTTATTTTCAACAAATGTTCCTTATGCTTACATACATTCATTCAATATCACATAATTTTCATATTTTATTAAATCCAAGTTAAATATTTCCGGATTTTTGCATATATTGCTGAAATCCACCCGCTGCTTTACGACGCTTGCACTAATTGCAACAAAAGTGTCCACACCTATGTATTCGTGCTTAATGTACCATACTGCACATGCTGATCACCAAGTTTGACTCGGAGCAGGTTTGCAGCTATTATTCACTATTGTTTCATAGTCTGTTATACTTTCCCAAATTTTTGTTTGCATTAGTTTAACCATCCATTTTTAATTCAAAAATTCAGGTTCATCTTCAGAATTGTGTTACAAGATATTATAGGTTGTAAAGCGTTTACTGTTCTTCATGAGGATGCTCGAATTCTTTTACATACACAATTGGATATGTATGCAGTGCAGGTATTCTCATTACCACTGGTTATCATGTTCAGCCAAGTTATTGTTCCACCGTTGCCTAACCTGTGTTACTATTGTCCACAGCCATATGGTCATATATCGCTTTATACGATTATAAATGATTACATAGGAAAATCTTGGGTTTTCATTCTAGAGCCTCTACACTGGCATGAAGTAGAAGTCCTATCGCTCTTATTGTGCCAGATAATTGGGAGGAAGAGATCCATTACATACGACATACTAATATTAGGTTCACCAGGTACATAATGTGTATATATAAAATTTCCTTCTATCATTGTTAATCAAATTATCACTAAATCTTGATTTTTATTTTAGGTACAAGAGAAGGAGGTGGATTCTTTATCATTGGCGTCATTGTTTAACTTATCATCATCCCATTTAGTGTGCTTTGTACCAAATTCACTGCCTAATATGTCAATCATATTTATATAGACTTCTTCCACAGTAATATAGTTTTCAATTATTAATCACGTTGTTTATGCATAAAATTGCTGTATATTTAATTTTTTCGTTGGGTTTTCCCCTTCTCTTCACTGAATCATAGTATTAACTATGTCCACACCTACTATCCATTTATTTTTTTGATAACATATATAGCCATCAATTGTCCATTTAAATATGCTCCATACTTTTGCACGGCCCAGACTAGTTTATGTAAATTGTTACTAGAGATTTGGTCTTAAATCTCATATTTAACAGCATTTTCACCGTATTCGCACAAAATAAATAAATAAACAAAATACATTATGCCAAAATTGGAGAAATTGACTTTGAAACCAAAAAAACTTCAAGAAATCACTAAAGTTTTCGTCAAGTTATGAAAATTCACCACATTGTAAAAAAAAAAACCTTTATCATTAAACATCAGCTTTGGTGCAAATGATCACCAAACTTTGACGTATTCTACATTTCACTAAAGAAAGGAACTCCTGAATAATTAATGTCTTATCAAGGTGAAATAAATTCTAATGCTTATTTTGGGATGACAAAAAGAAAGTTGATGGGTCAATTTTTGGAGCATAATTAAAAGAATGTTTCAAATAACTTATGAAAACTTATTGCTCAAATAGAAAATTATATAATTTACAATATAATATAATCTATAAATCAATAAAGAAAAGAAGGGTGAATATCTAAATAAATATGTATCATCAGATACAAACAAGATTAAAAAGACAATATCTCCATTGACGTATAATCTATAATTACAGCAATAAGAAGGGAAATATCTTGCTACCAAATAATTACGACAATTATAGAACCAGACAACTCATATGTTCATAGGCATTTAGGATATTATTTTTACATTCATTTTTGTGAATGCTATCACAACATATTGACAAAGACTATATGGTAGTCTCAGCAGTACATGCTTCTACAAGTCACATAAGAGCTGATATATCAGAAACTAAATGTATGACAAATACATGTGGCAAACAAATATACACATGACAAATAGGCGTACACACTCTCAAGTGTATGATATCAAAATTATTTTATTTATCTTGTCAGTTGTTATATCAAAGTATTAAAATTTCTTCTTAACTCTTACTTTCTTTAGTCTTCTAGGAAACTATGAATTATTTTCATTTAAAAAAATAAAGATAATGGAAGTTTCTTTAATTATAAGGTGTAAATACAACATAAAGTTTGGTGGTCATTAGACCTTGATATTAAAGTTTAGTTATTTTTTAAGTCAATTTTAAAGTTTTGACAACTTTTTAGAGCTTTGCAACAAAGTTGAGTGTCTTTTCAAACTTTTCTTCATTTTAAAACCATATATTTTATTCAAAAATATATTTAAATCTCTCTAGCCGAAACAAGTATTTCTTCATTTTAAAATTGTATGCACAAGTATCAATGTTAAATTTTGGTTACCACTTTGAAATAAGTGAGTTTAGGCCCTAAAACTTCAAATGTCCAAACTAACTTCCTTAAACCCAATTTAAGATTTTTTTTGGGGTCATTTTTGAGGCTATCTTCTAAATAAAACACAAGTAGTGTGCTTAGGATTTTTTAAGTAGTTTTTCTTAGCCCCTCAGGTTTTATTTGGCGCAACTCTTAACAAAAAGGAGAGGATAGCATCAAAATGAAGAAATTATCATCTTGACCAAAGTCAAATAACCAAACTTGGTCATTTTTTTTGTGAAACAAGTCTCCATCAAGAAAGTCAAACTTTAGTTAACTATGGTCAATTTGGTCAATGGTCAAGGTTAATGGTCAACTATCAAGCTTGAAGATAAGCAAAAAATCTGAACAAGTCGTCACTAGGCTAGAAACTTCTAATTTCAAATTTGATGTGTTTAAATTATTGTTAGAATGCTATTGGTTACAGTTGGCACATGAATCATATTGGTCCACCATCCACACTAACCCTCATAAGTACTTAATTTCTATTGGCTTATGTTTGTATTTTGGGGAGGGACACTAAGTTTATGGCTATAAAAAGTCTCCTCATAATCACTTGTAACAAGACCTGGAAAAAGATTAATGAATGGAAAATAGAAAGTTGTTTTCTTTGTAAAACAAAGTCTCTCTTTTTATTTCAAGTGTACTTGGTGTATTTGAATAGTGCTTGAGTCAATCTTTAATTAATTCTTGCTAATTTACTTTAGAGAATTAATTGATAGGATTGTTAAGCTAAGTGATGAATTTAAGCCTTTATCTTAGTTATACTGATTTTATTTGCTTTTCTCCCATATTCAAAAATTCATTAAAAATAATTTCCTTATTTTTCCATTGATATTTAAAGCTTTGGGTCTCTTTGTGTGTTGATTGGTGAGAAGTTGTAGCTTATCCTTTTAGAGTGAACAGCCCAAAAGCACCTAGCCCTTGAAATGTTTCCAGGTGTCGAGCCTCTGATGGCCAAGTTAGCAAGAGAGATAGAGAGAGAAAGTATGGCCAGATTGCAAATGGTATGTATCAAAAATGATGACTTTACACTAAAAATTCCACTGAACTTTCCCACGAGTTTGACAACGTCATAACTTTTTTGTATCAATTAAAAATATCACCACTCTTTTTCAATACCAAAAACTATCACTTAGTTTTCCAAAAATATTAAAAAATGCCTATGTCATAATGGTTTGTGAATATTTTGTTAAGTTCAATGCCATTTTTTAGTATAGACTTGGTTTCAACATAGCTATTCCGCCATCAAATACATCATATATTTTTAACATGCTTTTACTTAGTAAGTAACTCTTTCAATACTTTCAACCACACCTATTCACATTAGAAAATTTTAATTATTTGGCCCAACCTATTGACCACCTACAAGCAACCATCAAACTTGAAACTTAATATGTTAATCTCATAATCCTTAAAGCAGTGATTGAAACACAAATAACAAAACGAACTAAAAAGAGCAAAGCTATATTGATGTTTGTTCCTTGCAGAATAAAGCTATATTGATGTTTGTTCCTTGCTACCTTGGTTAAATAGATGTGTATTCCCTAGTGTGGGTCCAACACTAGTAGCGTAGTCTCATCAGATATCTCTCAATATGAAGGTGGACTCTTATCGCTGAATTGCTGATGTTTTTCGTAGTAGCCATTTAGTTTATCCTCTTCTTAAGTCTTGGTATACAAATAGAACTATTGATTTTCATATTT
>NCQV01132559.1:0-13256 GCA_002740545.1 Lophocereus schottii | reverse complement strand
GACGGCAGGTTGAGGGTGGCGGTGGCGACCAGAGTTGGCAGACGGGGCATTGCGGCGGTGGTTCAAGGCTCGACGGTCGCCTCTCTCTCTCTCTCTCTCTAACTTGAACTTCAAACGCCCATCCTAAATGAAGAAAGAAGTCAGGTTGCCGAGTTTTAAACAAGGGTATGACGGAATATTCCGTCGGATGTCTGCTCCGTCGGACCTATAATTTTTTTAAAAAAATTTTATTAAATTCGTCCCAGATCTGATCAACATTGACTAGGGATTCCGACGGATAATCCGTCGGAAATCCTTCGGAACATCCGCCACCCCTGTTTATTTTTTCGGTTTTCCCGTCGCCATGTCCGTCGGCCTGTGCGATCGTCTCTTTTTCAGTCAGCATTTTCCGTCGGAATAATCGAAATTTTTAGTAGTGGGGTTGATTAGTTGGAGGACTGACTACCCAAGTATGATTAGGGAGCACGTTGGGACACCTATAGTTGTAGGGTCAGCTAGTAGATTGTACGTTATAGTGAACCGTGCGTAATCGACGACCTACTAAAAGGAAAAGGTTCAAAATCCCATAAGTGGGTAGAAGATTAGGTGTGACCGAACCTCTATAAATTACATGTTTTGTCAACATTTACAATTTTTGCATTCTGTTTTGATTATTTTATGATTTTGATCATCACTCTATTCAACTAGGGTGATTTAACTAGGCAAATCAGACCAACAATTGATATCACAACTAATACTATTTTTTTAAGACTTTATCATCTAATAGTTCGATTATATGGCTAGTTATGATTTAGACTCTGATTGCCCTCCGCTTTTTAAAGATACTAATTATTTTTTGTGGTAGGAAACAATGGAATTTTATATCAAGCACAAGGGTCTCAATCTTTAGGAGAGCATGGTCAAAGGTCCAATAGTTATTGAGAAAGCGGAAGATGAATATACTGAGGATGATTACAAGCGGATATCCAAAAATTTTAAAGTTCTACACATTTTATGTTGCCCTTTTACTATTGATATTTATGAGTTTATCTCACATTGTGACAGTGCCAAGGAAATTTAGGAGACTCTTTATTATTTCTATGGTACTAATCAAAATGTGGCGTTAAACAAATGTGTGGCACAGGATGAAATGATCATGGATGGAAATGTTAAGCAAGTGGAGGATGATCAACTACATAAAGAGCAAGGATATGAAACTAGTGATAAAATTCAAGGCCCTATTTATAATGATGTCAAGCATGTCCCAATTGAGGAGTTGCTTGAAAATTGTGAGACAAATAAAGATTCTTATTATTCATTCATTCTCCAAAGTGGTAAGTATGAGGTAAAATTAGACCTGTCAATTCGGGCGGGTGGGTAGAATAGGGTCGGGTGTAGTTCGGTTTCGGGTAAATACGGATCGGGTGTATTTCGGGTTCGGATAGAATAAGTGATCGCCATCTATTTTACTATTTTTGGGCGACTAATATCGGCTATAGAAGCTCAACTTACTTGCATATCAAATAAATCTTTGATATTTTGTCACGACATACGAATGCATATTTCTAGAGTTAACATTGATAAAAATGAAGAAAGAAAAAATGTATTGATTCATTTGTGAGTCCACAAATGAAAAATTAATTATGTTTTATGCAATATGATCGTGAAGATTTTCTTATAAATTTTCCACTTCTTTAAAAGATCATGGATTTTATCATGCAAGGCAATTGCATTATGAGAAGGGGGCATGTGAATAAAATTTAGAATCTTAGAATGCAAATTCCAGTTAGCATCAATGTAATGAGCTGTTAAGGAGAGAAAACCATGACCCACGCAAGAAGTCCATAAGTCAGAAGTCACACAAATCCTACTTGTGAGTTGGCTCAATAATCCCATAAGTCTTTGCTTTTCACTTTTGTGGATCTTCAAATAATGACTTTTAGCCGTATTCTTAAATATTGAAACACAATCCTCATTCAAATAAACATGAATTGTTCGTGTTCCCTCATGCTCAGCAACTGTATAAGTTTACCCATGTCTAATTATGGCTTGTGCAACCAATTCTTTATACTCAAATCGATTAAACTTTCTAGCTAATTTTCCATCTTTAGCTATCATCATTTGACTCACATCAGTACTCGAACGAGCAATACAATTAGCACGACGCCTAAAGTTGGACGTACCATTGCTAGAATCTCCATCGACGGGCCCTTCATTACAATACTTGCAATAAGCACAATCTTTGCCATCGGGGAAGTGCTTGCCCTCTTTTATGTTGTAATTCTTTCACACAGGAGAGGTCCAACGTCTTTTTTTTGATTGAAGGAGAATCGTCATCTACTTCAATTGTAATTGGCGTCGAAGGAGTAGAACTCCCTATAAAAATTTCAATAACTTAGTGCAAAAATGACTAGTAGCAAAATATGTCCATAGCAAAATGACTCTAGTAACCAGCTAGCTAGGAAACAACAAATAAATGCACGTCATGTTGAAAATTATTAGTGTTAAGTGTTAACATCTTTCCAGACTCGATGTTTTCCAAATTAATGCAGCATTATAAATAAACCAGCTTGCATTGGCTCTTATGAAAATCATGGCTTCCAAAATCCAATAACTCTTCTGATCTTGCTAGGAAATTAATATCCAACATTATAATTCTCCTCTAATTGTAAAGTAAACTTGAAAAGCTAATTGTTTAAGGGATAGGATAGCACTGAAACTCTTAAACCATGTCATAACTAAGCTGAATTTTTGATGCAAGTCATGAAATACACCAACAGTTGAGACGCAAACCATGAAAGACACTACCAGTTGGCTTCGGATGCAAATCAAAGTCACTAACAATGAAACAAATCTTCAACTTTTAAATTCCAACTTAAGTCAAAAATCATGACAAATAATAAAACATGGATTTCTGAATTTCGGATGCAAATCAAAGACACTAACAGTTGGCTACTTTGCTTCGGATGCAAAACAGATTAGTACTAACAAGTAACAATAAAACAAAACTTGCAATAAATTGCTATGCCAAAACAGATTACATAAAAGCAAAAACAGAGCATATTGAGTATTAGTGTATTATATACGCCTGAGGCAAAAACAGAGTGTATTGAGCACACTAACTTGATTAGCTTCATCAAAAGCAAAGATGAGAGAAACCTAATGGGTAGATGGGAGCACAAGCTGTGTTGCGGCATAAAGGAAATGGAGATAGACCATTAAAACCTGATGCCATTCTTCCACGACCTCGAGACGCACCTGTGCTAGCTCGAGGCGGCGCCATGAAAGCAGATCGGAAGAATTCGAGTGCAGCAAGACAAAAAAGAAGAAGAGATCGAAGAGATTAATGCTTGAAGATTTGAAGTGATGAAAATCTCAGTAGGGAAGCAACGAAAATAGCTAGAGAGAGAGCGAGCGAGAGAGAGAGAGAGGAGGCAATCTGGGAACTGGGAAGCCACGACCACGAAGCAATGAACGGATACCCGGCTAGAGTTCTCACTTCGCAGCGTCTGACTCTAACTCTCAGTCTCACTTCTTGGCTTCTTGCTTCCCTCGGACTCTCACGGACTCACTTCTCCAAAATCAGCCAAAGCCCATTTCCAAGTAAAACAACCCAAGCCTGCAAGTGGGGAATAAAAAGGAATGAAAGGGGCTGACCCGTTAGGTCGACCCGAACCCGAGCCACCCGAACCCGAATTTTTTCGGGTTTCTCGGGTTTGTTTTTTTTGGGTTTCGGGTTGAAAAATCTTGTTCAGAACCCTAAATTTTCAGGCAGGTTCAGGTCGGGTTTTCAGGTCGGGTCATATTCTACCAAGTCTAGGTAAAATTCATGCTTGAATTTTCAAACTATAGTTTATCTCTGAGTTGTTATATTTTTCATGATTTAAATAACACACCAAATTTTAACTTTCAAAAATTCTTGATTCTGGTGTTAAATCCATAAAATGTGTCAAGATTGAGGGAAATAAAAATTTTACCTCGTTCATTCTTCTTACTTCTAACAATTTTGAATCCAAGAAGAAAACGGTATCAAGATTTGATCGAAATGCTTCATTTTTGAATTGTGGGAAGTTATTAACTCCTCATTTAGGTACTAATAATGAATTTTCAATAGCATTTAATCCTCTTGAAAATTCAAGTGGATAAGAAAAAATTGGAGTTTCGTAACGGCATATGATAAGTTGTGATTTGCCAAAACTAAAAATAAGATAAGTTCATTTGTTTTGTCATTGTCCAGATTTCAAGGCCCTGAAATGCAGTCCAAGGCCTTGAAACTTAGGCAGAATTTAGGATGCTACTGCTTGTAAATAACTAAAATCAAGGGTTTGAATTTTTATGTCAACATCTTGAATAATGGTAACATTTGATTCTAAGAAAAAGAAAGTAATGTTGTCTTTGCATGATTTACTTCCTATTTGAGAAATTTTGTCATTCAATTGTTTGAATTTTAGTTTGTTTAGTTATCTTTGAAAGGTAAGCATGATTAATAACCATCATATTTTATGTTTTCATGGGATGTGACATATTATTATGCTTCTTTAATATTTTGAATATCATACCAAATTGTTGCATATAATTTTATGCTTAGTGTTTGCATCAATATAATTGCCTATCTCCATAAGGGAAGATTTATATTATTTTGCTATAATCTTGATTCCTTCTTGAAACGGGGAGAAGTGTTGTATTAATGCTCTTATGTGTTAATCCCTTGTTGCATCTATGTGCTCTTCGTGAGAAAATTAAGTTAGTGTGTGCTGACATATGCGATTAACCTTGATATTAGTATTACCTCTATATCATTTTTATGAGTGTTATGTTAAGGGGTAGCATCTCTATTGATGTGTCTAGGGGAGCTATATGTATTAATTTGCTATATATGTGTCATAAAAAAGGGAGTGAGTTATTTTGTGTATCTCAATTGCTTATATTTTATATATCATGACATCACTTGCTAACATTATGCATATTCTTGATTATTTATTCTTTAAGGAGTAGTTAGTTTAATTTGAGATATGATCTTGAAATGCTACCATGGTTATATGTTTTATTTGATAGAATTTTTCCATAAATTAAGAGGGAATCCTCTTTGTTAGTACTAATGCCATTATTGGATAATGTGAAGGTAGCAAGTTTATTAATTACAAAAGGTACATATCGATTTTTGGCTTCCTTTTTCTTACACTACCTTTTTTATGAAATACAAAAAGGAGGAGAAAGATTATCGTAAGCTAATTTGATTATTCGATGAATTCATGCGTAAGTTTATGATATCTATGAAGTTTTGTCTTTCATCAAAAAGGGGGAAATTGTTGGCTTTCTCTTTATCCCTTAATATGATATGTTATGTTTGTTTTGATGAAAGACAAAAGAGTTTGATCGAACAATGTGTCTAATTGTTATTGACATTATTCCTATTTATGTTGTAACATTTTCCTATATTTTTTGGACATAGACATTAGGCTTATTGCATGCTTAATTATTTTGTATATACCCTAATATGCTGACAATGTTTATGAGTTGATTCTCGAAGATCTTAATTATATGGAGGACATTCAAATTTTGAATATTATATTGGCTCAAAGATGGAAGGATACATCTTGGCAAATCAATGATCTGATTTGGCTCAAGCATAAAGAAAGGAAAATCAAGGGAAAGATTCACGTGGAGACTATGCTAAGATATTCTAAATGAATATGAATTGTCGGTAGGAACATGCGTGACCGAACCTCTATAAATTGTGTGTTTTGTCCACTTTTACAATTTTCCCATTTCTATCTTGATTATTTTATGACTTTGATCATCACTCTATTCAATCCTCTCTAGGATGATTTAACTAGCCAAATCGGGCCAACATACGCCAACTAGACCTAATTCATAAAACACCAATTAACAAAGTGGAATAACTAAGGTGGGTTGTAGGAGGGAAACATTCAAGATTAGGATAAGGCCCTGGTAAATGGGAAATGATGTTCTCCCTAGTATGTACCGTCCTAGATAGAGCAGTATGCCATGACTAGATCAGCTGGAGACCATAACTAATCAGCTACAAGCCATGAGAGCTTGATTGGATCGCTCACCAGTATAATGAATTTGGTTAATGGTCTGTATTATGAAAAGAAAAGTGTTTTATTGATGGACTTGGTTGGGTAGAAAATTTAGAATGTTAAGAACATTTGACCTCCTTTCCTCTCTCTCGAAAAATGTTTGAAATAAATTTGAATTTGTGTTTGACTACTAGAGGTAAGTATTATTGAGTTCGGTCTCATTGTTTGAATATGCTTTGTTTTCAGGTACTAAAATGACGCATCGAGATGGGACTTAAGGAGAAGATGCCTTGTGAGTTTAAATCTAACTCACGTTAGGTTTTGAAATAAGTGTATTTTTGATTCATTTTAACTGAGAACTTAAATTACCTAGTTTATTTGACCTTTGAATACCTCCTTTGCTATGTTGCTTACTCCTTTTCCTGATATTTGTCAATGAAATACAACAGTAACACTTATATAGGTTTTTCTGCTGCATTAATTAGGTTAAAAAAAGTAATATAATCCATTAGAATGTCTAAGGCGTCAAATGATTGTAGCACCTCAAGTATGGTTAGGAATAAGGCTCAAAGGATTTGATAAGATTACTTACATCATCAAAAGGTGCATGTTGCATATCGGAGAGCCTACTATTAAGAACTCCATAGTTAGGCATGCTTATTGTGGAGAAGTCTCAGGATGCGTGCAAAACCCCCAATCTTTAATTACTAATTATTTTAATATGATAACTTATTATCTGTGATTGCAACGAAAGTCTTTCGATTAGAGGCATTACCGATGTCCCGTAACGGAATAAGGCTATCTGGAACTACATATCCTTCGATTGCATTCTCACATTCACCAAGTCCATCAACGATCAGGGATAAGAAAGTACTGTTACCAAATTGTTTAATTCGTAATACAACTTACAAACTTAGCAAAATATTCTTAAATAATTCGATAAACAATTTGTACAAAAATTTATATAAGAGACTTATTTTTATAAGTGATAGCCTATAAATCATTGTTAGCACTTAGCTAGCTAACCTTCAGCAAATATAGCAATCCTCATCTACTGCTTGCTACCTTCCGGCTTGCTAGGAGGATGGTTGTTTACTGACCCCTTATCTAAAATAGAAACATGAACACGTTCGAATAATGAGCCGAAGCTAAGTACTTATATCCCTATGTTGTAAAAATAAACTTTGTGTTCAGTTATGTCGGGCACCTGTATTTCAAAACATTTTAATTCGAAACCAGGAGAGAGAGAGAGAGAAAGTGTGAGTAAAACTACTTTGCCAGTTATTATCTGGAAGTGGAACCTGTTGACATTTGAAGCGATCTTTGAGATAGGTGCACATCTCCCAAGCCGATTGGGAAGTCTGAGCTGTAACAACGTGGATAAACTGAAGGGTGTAAGTTCTGATGATTGATAACTAATGGGGGCTACTTATTTGGGTGACAAAACATTGCATCAAATAATTCATTACATGAATTCTGTGTAATTTGAAAAGCATGTGAGTTTTCTAAGAATACCGGTAATATACGTACCTGGTTTTTGAAATCTTTTTCCTTTATAATGAAAAATGTTCGTTATAGCCTGAAACGACAGAGGTGACCTTACTTCTATTCCAAATGCATAATTTTACGGTTAGTGCAAGTTTAAGAAACTTGTTAAATTTTCTTGCTTAATAAGTAATTTTAAAACCTCTGGCTCTTCTTTTAATTATTAACTTGCCCATCATCATTTACTTAGGTTGATTCTATTTCACTTTGTTTCTATTCTTTCTTTTGGTACTATTGACATTCATATTATTTATGTTACAATGGTGTAATGACATAACTCGCTTCATTTTTATTAACTCAATGTCATTATTGCAAACTCTATCATTATCGTTGTTGCCTTTATCAAGATTATCATTATTTTGTTTGTCATCATTATTAGAAGCTCGCGAATACTTTTAGCACGATTATTAGAATTAGCATTATTATCATCATCGTCATCATCATCATCATCATCATCATTACTATTATCATCTCTTTAATAGTTGCATTATTGCTAGCTGCCATTATGATTTAGATTATTTGATTGCGATTTAGTTTAGGATGATGTCACATACCTGGTTTCGGGTCCAAATTGAGAGGTATCGGCCCATCTTTACGTGTGAGTCCCTAACTTATATATAATCACCGATTCATTGGTAGCCGTTAAACTTCTCGTTTAGTTGTAATACAAAGCTCCAACTTTACCATTGCCCAGATCAAGATCCCAACTATTACAAAGTTTGCATATTTAATTCATCTAAATCCTCAAATGAATTCTAAAATGACATTGAGGAAGATCCATCTTAAGTATCTCAAGAAAACCCATGTTTCCCTTCTTTCTTTCCATCTTCACATGTTACACCTCACAATTACCAACTTAGTCCCACTATCACTGCTTATCACAATCATCCTTTCATTATTTCTAATCAGCCTGCAGATTCATGCTAACTTAATCAATCATTTAATTCCCTAAAATGAATTCTTTTCCCTCCTTTCTTCTTTTACTACTACCCACAAGCTCCCCCCGGGCTCCCCAATAGCTATGGCTACTCATACACCTATGCATACACACCCACATATACATTTCACACTAATTTCACTCAACTATTATTAGAATTCACTTGAACTTCATTATATCAATGAAATCAAATTTGAATTTCTACTCTAAACCACCATGCTCATCTGAAACTTCCAAACATCACCAAATTCAATTTCAACATTTAAAAATCCAAGAAAACTACCAATTAATATTAACTAAATCTAAATACATCAATTACTACAAAAATCCAATTATAAAACAAGAAAAATCAAATTAAGGGGATTAGGGTCTCACCTTTTCATCCATTTGAGCACGCACAAGAGAGATGTAGAGGAGGAGGTGACGGTGGTAGTGGCAGACGGGCGGCAACGAGTGCCCGGCAATGTCTGAGTGTCTAGCGCCAGTATTGTACCTCTATGGGGTGATCTTTTATTCTCCAGAAGGCTGAAGTTGTTTCCGATCATTGATTTTATGTAAAACCATCGAGATGCTAAGCTCTAGGAACTTGCTATAAAGTCGGGGTGCTTCAAATTACATTCTGAACCTGGTCAAGTGGGCGACAATGGTAAAGGGTGGGACTTCATCATTAGGGATTTATCCAGGCGATTGCGCAGTGGTTAGTGTCAGTTAAGACTGCGCCTTCTTAGGAGATGAGATTAAAAAATCAAGAGCATGGTTATTTGCACTGAAATTTGCTGCTCTTCAAACGACTAATTGTTCAAGGTGAATATTTGTCTCTTATCAATAAGTTGAAGAAAGAATGTCCCAATCTTCTTTGTTTTTGATATCTTGGAGTTTTGTCAAAAGAGAGTGTAACATACTAATACAGGTTAGTTCAAATAGTTTGACACTTATTCCCCTTAAGCAAGATTTCGAGTTTAAGCTTTGCAAATGGAGAACATTGGTGATGGACGAGCTCTACCCTTTATTTAGTCAACGGCAGCTTGATTCCAATGAAATGGAGATTCCAAGACCAAAAAAAGAAAAGAAAAGAAAAAAGAAGGTGGTGTAACGTGATTGCCCATGCAATAAACCAATTCCTTTCTATCAAATTTTAAGATTGTACATGAGAAGATGGGGTCACATTTGGTATCTGGCCATAGAGAACATTTGTAAATTTATTAAAACTACACCCCCTTCCCCTTTGATCTTGAAAAACAGAAGTTATTCTTTATGGTGGAATAGAACTGCTCTAATACCACTTGTTTGGAATGGTAATATACCATGACATTTAGCACCACACACATAAGCACAACAAGAGAAGGAACACCACAAATTTAACATAGAAAAACCCTCACATTGAGGGGAAAAATCATGGCCCAACAATAACTTGCAGATTATCCACTATGATAAGAAAAAATAAATTACAACCAGATGCACTGACAACACTACATATTCTTAATGTTTTTAGTTAGTGTTTGAGTGACCCCTCATACTCACAAATCTATCTCCATTCCAAACATGCTCAACCCCTGCTTAGGGGTTGGATTGCCTAGGATACACCCACAAATATCTACACTTGCACAATTACTCAATACCTTGCATTCAGTCAACTCAAGACGATACCACACATTTAAGACCCACTATTGGGGCAAGATGATCCTCTCTCTCACTTTGTGGGATAATTGTTCAGCCTACATCTAATTCATATTTGGTTGAAATAGTAGGGCTCACCTTAGTGTATATCCCGGATCATGTATGTTGAATGCTGCCCACGAACTCGGAGGCTACTAGAGTCACCATTAAGGTTCACGCTCCAAACCCGAACCTCCTAGATGGCTAGGTTTGTGAGAGAGAGGCCAAAGAGATTGAGTTGTTTGGGAATGTTTCTGATTTTTTTAGTTACTAACTTCTTGATCTATTTTTTCTATTTTATAATAGCACATAGCATATACAAAATTAGGGAATTTATTATTGAATTAATATTCTTGTAAATGCCAAATCAATGTTCATCATAATGTGACCGTTACTTCTCCCATCAATAGCTCCCCCTCGATCATATAAACCACAAATCTCATATCTCTCTGGCAACAAATCTCCTCATGTTTCATACTGGGAGTGGAACGTGCAATCAAAATATACCAGTAGTGTTATATTAAGTCACCATCTAACTGATATAACCTTTTTACAAAATACGATACCCAAATCATTCTTTGCATCACCAGTGGCATACATAATCTCTTTATGCCATATGATATATTATATGATTATATACTCGATATAATCGCCCGGATTGATATGGTGATGATGGATAGATTTTTCCTTAAACACTCATGAAATTCCATCTCACCTTAACTGCTTTTCTAACGTGTTCTCGCTAAACCATATACATCATGACCCTTAAGAAACACATTAAGGTATATAGCATCATCAAGCTTCAACTTCATGTCATAACTTTAAGTCGAAGGGTCATCATCCATAAGGTAGGATCCTGGACGTATGGAATAAGTGCATGTTCAGGAACAGGAGAGTGAGGATAAAACCCATTCTCAGGAAGACTATCCTCATCATTTGGAGATTAAACGTAAGTCTCATTCTCCTTAAAAGACAAACCTACACCATTCCTATCAAATAAAGAAGGTGTACCATCTTCCGTGGCTTAGTTAGAGTTCAAATCCTCCCCTCACTGAGAGATGGTTGAAGGTCTTATTGTAACACATACAATTTGAGATCTTTTTTATATTTCTCTAAAAACATAGGAATTTATTCTCAAGAAAGTCGACAGTACGAGAATTCATCTCTTCAAGAGATATTCACGATCTCAATTGGTTCGAAGAGTTTTAACATTTCATTCCAATTGAGTCTCTACAATTGGTATAAAGTATGTGAACACATCAAGCACTTAATAGCAGTGAGATGATAGGCACGTATACCTTTATGTATATACCTTCATGATGTGCTTTCACATTCACAGGCCCGCAGAGGTCTGGAGTGAATGAATACTAAGGGATTCGATGCCCTCAAAGCCGTGAAAGACTTCATAGTTGCTATATTAGCTAGACATAACTCACATATGACAACTTAACCCTAGTGAGTTGGTTTTAAAAGACCATATTTAGCTAGTTTGTTAACTCTACCTTGACCCTCATGCTCAAGTCGAGCATGTCTAAAATGGAGTTGAAAATAAGGAAAATATAGAAGATGTTCTATTATGTCCAAAACATTGAAAACACCTTTCAATGTGGCATGGTCAAACAAATTGCCATGGTACACGATATTTAGACGAAAATTAAAAAGAAAACTAATCTCAGAAACAAAAGATACAAGAGAACATCGCATCCTAGGTGCATAGAGAGCATCGTGAACAAGCAACGTAGCTCCTTCACGAAGTTTCAGATGATATGTCCTTAATTCAAGGACATCTTCTTCATTGTCGTTACATTATACGATCATTTGTGAACCCACCGGGTAGCGATGAAAGTTCACAAAATCAACTCGATCCTGAACTATGTGTTTGGTTACTCCCGTTCCTAGAATCTACTAGGGATTATAGTTGGCAATTAATGCTTGGAAGCACGCATATTATTTAGGAGCAACTGTGAAAGAAAGTACCTTAATAGGCTCGAGACAATCCCGAGCTTAGGGCCCCTTAGTTCCACAATTATAGCACTTCACACGTGTCATATGTGTCTGTTTATTTCCCTTAGCCTTTTCCCTTTTTTAATAACAACATTAGGTCCAGAACTTTATGAGGAAATGAATCTAGATGAACCTGATGCTGAGCTAATCCCACGTGTACTCAATAGTGGGAAAACTTTCAATTCCCTCACTAGATCGTCGTTGATGCAATACGACAAAGCATAGCATGTTGATCGATCCATTCTCAAATCATTTTTGATATGCCTTTAAGTTTCTCGATACTGCTCACTAGCAGTACCATCTTTGCCATTTTAGGAGACCCATAACCTGACGCGTGTTCTAACACTTCATGCTCGTTCAAAAGAAACTGAATCTTTTAACACTTTGTATCATAGTCATCACTATCGAGCTATTCATTGGTAAATAAATTACCAACCATATTCTAATTGTCATATCTGGAAGTACGTGTTTTAAAGGATGGATATTAGACATATTTTCAAATAATTAAATTATCAAAAACTACTTCATTCGTATCGCATGATCGAAAGTTTTGCTAAGATTATAATCATCAATACAAACATGAATTAGAAGTTTTTATAATTTAATTATCACATTTTTCCATAAAATAAAATTTATGGAGAACATTATGGTTAAACTAATTAACATTTCATAAATATCACAAAGTTATTCAACTTTATCATCTACCAAATTTACATGAAGTTATCTCATTACATAAAACGAATTTATATAACTACTAATATATCATTTAAAACTCTATTAATGACATATCAATCATAACAGATTTTTATATAAAATATATTTATATAATAAAATGCATCTATATTGTGAAACATACTCGAATAATAACATGTCACAAAAGAAGTTCATCAAAGCCCAAAAAATATTGTATAGAACACATTCATATAATTATAGATTACATGAAACTTATTCAGATCTCACTTGCAAATTATAAAATACATTCATAATTTTACGAATTTAGTTATGAAACGAATTCATAAAATACTGCTAAATCACATAATTAGCAGGACACATGAAACAAATTCATATTCATTAATTTGGGCAAGGAAAAA
>NCQV01132553.1:587-16404 GCA_002740545.1 Lophocereus schottii | reverse complement strand
ATATATCTTGGCTTCCCAATCTCTACTTTGCCAGGGATCACATGGGGGCTCTTGCATTTGTATATGATGTTATCTACATAAAGAACTACTATTTACGAGGTTGTGGTGATCTTCATTATCTCAATGATTCAAATAAGTCCGATTGAGATGTGTATGAAGTGATTAAAATGAATGCTGCTGTCCATAATTTAGATGGTAGTGATCTTATGTCAATAAATCAAACAATATCATGAATGTAATGCACATCAACTGAGTATTCTCCTATTTAACCTGTCTTGGTTTAAATTATACATAAGCTGAAATGTTGCTTCCTAGATTGTGATGCCTGTGAAACTATGTGCCTATGAAAGGCCAATTAAGTGCCCTCTATTTAGGTGAATTTGTTACAACTTTTGTTTGTGGTTGTGTGATTTATCTATTATTTCACCCATATGTATTGCATTCCTGCCCATTATTACTTGTATGTGGTTGTTGGTTTGTTACTGCTCGTGGCTCTTCTCTATCTGTACTGCCTGCTTCTTTTTTTGTTTTTATGTTTTGCTGCTGCATATCAAAACTAGTCCATGTTCACTCTTTGCAAGTCAAAGCATTCATACCTGGGAGTGATACTAGTACATGAGCATTTCACTTGAGTTCATGTATTATAGAGTGCGTAGTTGACGCTCTGAATGGCGGAGTGAGCCAACAATGTGGGTGGGATATGATTTGTCTGATTACAGTGATGTAATGATTTATTTAGCTCCGTAATTTTTAGTTTTTGTAAGCTTAGTTAACTTATCTTGTAAGAGATAACTGGTTTGATAATGGATGTTCAACATTATAGCTTGTGAAGAAAACAAGAGGCATTTGCGTGACTGGGATATTCATATATCTACCTAGTAGTTAACTTAGTTTTTCTAAGCTTAGTTAATTTATCTTGTGATAGTCATATATCTACCTGGTAGTTAACTTAGTTTTTGTAATTGTTAGTTAACAATGTCGCTGGGATATGGATATTCAACATTATAGCATCTTTAAGAGACAACTGCTTATCTTATCCTTTGATGATGTTTAATTATAATTAGGTACAACGAAGAAAACTAGAGGCATTGTCTATTGTCGAAAATGAACTACGTTACCTCTAGGTGAAAAGCTTACAGTAGAGTTTCATAATGATGGTATTCTCGTGGGTGCCAATGGATCAAGTTTTTCTTTCTTTTTGGGCAATCAAGTTAGAAATCGAACAATAATCCCTGTACAAGTAAACGGTTGGGAAAAAATCAAGCCAGAGGCATTAGAATAGTCGTGGAGTTATGTGTAGGTAAATGAATGAATATTATCATTTCATTTTATATTTAGACTAACTGTCTTATAACTTTTCTCATTCATAATATCTATTGCAAACGTTCAGGGGGTTTTCTCCTTTGATAGCCCAGAGTTAAGGAAAGATGCTATCCTTAGACATGCAAGGGCTCTTTTTAGGGATAGCAGACATAAGTTGAAATGTAAGTATTTTGGCAATCCAAAGCTGAAAACAAAAGCAGATCAAATGAACAATAGGCCTGCGTATATGTTGGATGTAGATTAGAAGTACTTGGTTAACTTGTGGAGTTCTCTAGAGTTTTAGGTAAACAATTATCTATGAAAATTACCTAAGAATTAAAATTATCATTGCCTATGTGTGTACTAACTTTGGTAAGCAAAAAGTGAGAAAAGCCGACAAAGTAGAGCACGTTAGCAGATGCCTCATTATAATGGCACCTAAAACTGCGCTTATATAAGACATGATTTTGTAAGCACTTTCAAGTTTTTTTTGTGCATGTAATCGTTAAGCACTTTCAAGTTTTTTTTTAATTCTATTCAATAACATTTTATTTTCCATTTAATGATTATAGAAAGAGAAGTATGGAAGGGAATGTTCTAGACTTGATTTGATGCTTAAATTCCATACGAGGACATCTGATAAACCTGTCAATGCTGAAAACCTTGCAAACAACATGCATGCAAAGGTAAGTATGTATACATTTATATATGATCGCGTTAGCCTTCATGATTCACTTTGAATGCATATATTATATATATTTAACGTGCTATGTTATGTTATCAAACGTAGGCTGCAATGCAGAAACTGAAAAACGAAAGAGAACAAGGCCTTAATGACAAAATTGATGAACAAATATTCCAAGAGGTTCTTGGTAAAGACAGACATGGTTAGTTGCATGCATATAGCAAGGGTAAGAGCATTACTGATTATTTTGGGGTTAAGCCTTCATGCTTGGATCTTGCTCAACATGTTATGGAACTAAAAAAAGAGCCGATGAAAGCATTGTGGAAGCTAAGAAAGATGTAGAAGAAGCTAGAAAAGAAGTGAAGCAAGCAAAATTTGAAGCAGAACCAACCAAGAAAGAAGCAAAAGAAGCTAGGAAAGAAGCCGAGACAACAAGGCAAGAGGTGGATGCCAAAATTGAAGCAAATAATAAGATGTGGGGAAAAAAAGATAAAGAACATGCTAGCAGAGTTTCTCATATCCTCTAGTCATGGTGATTTATGAAAAGTAATTTAAATTATGTAACGACATTTATAAATAGAAACTACTTTAAGGGTGATTTTGAATATTTAAACATATTATGAATGTCTTTTGATATTATGTAATGAAGCTTGTATATGGCATTTCTTTTACTGGTTACAACATAATAGGTTATAATCATGTGCCAGTTGTGCATCGAAATTTATTATGGCACCCATCAACCTATTAGCAACAAAGAGTTGTTTTCTTATAGTGGTCTTTTTTTTTTTGTTTTTTTTCTTCTTTGGTTGTGATCATGCCACGAGCTCAACAACATGTTGTCATCTACAAATACATTTTGGTATTATGTAACGACCTTTATAATGCTCACTTGCCATAAGTGTTCTTTGGGTAAAAGGACTAGCTTCCTACCATTACTCTCATGGCTAGTGGTTGACTTGCCATAGGTGCTTTTATGGCTAGGAGTGCACTTGCCATAGTGTTCTTATAAATGAATGAATAGCTCGCCACAACTGAACTTGTGGCAAGAAGTGCACGTGCCACGGATGTTCACGCGGGTCAAAGAATGGCTTGCCATGGGTGTTGTCATAGCTAGAAGTAAACATGCCCCTGGAGCTTCTGTGGCTAAGAGAATATATTGCCACGGGTACTCTAGTGGCTAGAAGTAGATTTGCCATGAGACTTCCCGTGGCTAACAAAAGTATTTTGCCACGGGCATTCTTGTGGCTACCATTTTTCCTATAGCCATTTTATTATGGCAATAATCTTGCCACACTCACTTGTGCCACAACACTCATTAAAAAAATTCCTATGACAAAATGGCATTGCCACGAGAATTTGAAACTTGTGCCACAAATACTACTGTAGCATAAGTGTCAATTTGTTGTAGTGTGGGTTGCAGAAGACCAAGAAGGGGTTACTTTGGCAAACTCTAGGCATGCAATGTTTGATATGAACATTGATGTTACAAGTGGAGATGCTGCTAAGAAGAAATTATCTAATATGAAATAGGGGAAAGGCAAGAGATCGAAAGGTTAGATTGGTGGTAGAAGAGAAAGGGGAAGTCATTACAAATGTGGACGTTGGTGTTAGCCAAACTGTTCAAGTCACCATGAAATTTCCAAAGCCAAACTGTGCAGGTCATTATGGAAATTCTATGTTGGAACTATAGAGAGGATGTAGCAACCCTCTGGTCATTCAAACACTCTAGTTTTGGGGCAAAAAGCATAGCCTTGACATCAACTTCTTTTTTGAGATGATGTTAGTAGTCTGCAACACGGAGAGATTGGGTCTTAAGTTTGGATTAAAAGACACTTTTGATGTCAACAGTAGAGGGCGGTTAGGGGGGTTGATGATTTATTAGAAAGAAGATGTGGATTTTCAGCTTATATCTTATATTGCAAACTATATTGTGAGTGACACTATGCACTATAATGGACTCATAATGTACTTCATGGGAATATATGGTTGGCCTGAAGGCTAAAACAAATGGTTTACTTGGGATCTTCTAAGGGAAAGGGTGAGTGATGTGTCCATACCTACTGTTGTGGGGAAGACTTCAATGAAATTTTATGCCTTGATGTTAAGAGTTGAGGTGTAGCTAGGGAACAACGTCTGATGGATAACTTTCGTGAAGCTCTACTTCATTGCAATTTTCGAGATTTTGGACGTTGAGGCACTTGCTATTCATGGGAAAGGGGGAAAGATAAACGTGTATGCATGAGAAGCTCTACTGATTCATGGCTAATGGCAGTTAGAGTGCTAAATTCCCTAATGCATACTTGGAAATTCGGTGAGATATAAATAAGATCATAGGCCCTTTATTTTGAGCATGGAGAGGCCTAAGAACTTGCACTGGCGAGTGAGGAACTCTTTTAAATTTGAAAAAATGTGGGTAGAAATGAAGAGTCTTACGAAGTCATCAAACCGGCATGGGAACAACATCTTGGAGGTTGTGGTAACTATTTTTTAATGCCAGGTGAGTGGAGCTCAATGAACTCAAGGAAATTTGGAGACATTGGTCAACATATTTCAGACATGGAGCAAGAATTCAAGTTGCTACAGAGTATGTCAACCCATCAAAGGAACCTTGCTTAGTGTATGGTGCTGGAGGGAAAGCTTGATGCGTTAGTCTAAAAACATGGGCAGTTGTTCATGCAAGCACGGATGCATAAGCTTAAGGACAGGGATCACAATACCTCATATTTCCATCACAAAGCAGCCTAAGGAGGAAGAAAAACTCGATTCAATGCATCATAGCGGATGATGGTAGTTGGGCTAGTGACAAGGAGGGGACTATTAGGGTTATTATAGATTCCTATGCCGAGCTTTTTGAGTCTTCAAATCTTGCTGATTTTAAGGCAACTTTGCAATGCATTTCCAGCATGGTTACAGACCACATAAATGTAGGGTTGACTCATCTGTACAGTGATGAAGAAATTACAGTGGCTCTCTTTCATATGCATCCTACCATGGCTACGGGCACTAATAGTATGCATGTGCTTTTTTATGAAACGTATTGACATATAGTGGATCTTGATGATGTCATCTCTCTTATTAGGGCTATTTTATCTTGTAATTTGTTCCCTGTTGGCATAAATAAGACTCTAATTGCCCTTGTGCCAAAAGTGAAAACTCTTGTTAGTGTTATTGAGTTCCATCCCATTAGTCTGTAATGTTCTAAACCAAATTGTATCCAACACACTGGCTAGTAACCTTAATTTAGTACTACCCAATCTAAACTCTCACAATCAGAGTGGTTTTATGCTAGGAAGGTTTTTCACTGATAATGCACTGGTGGCTTTAAAAATCTCCCACACCAAGAAGTCCAAGTCTATAGTCGGAGAGGGACTATGAGAAAAATTGAATATGAGAAAAGCCTATGATAGCATGGAGGGGAGCTTTTTACAGGCTTTACTTATTAGAATGGGTTTTGATCTATCTCGGGTGCATATTATCATGAATTACATCTCTTTGGTATCCTATGCTTTTATTATTAATGGGATATATAGTTTGTGGAAATCTTATACCTGGTAGGGGTCTTAGACAGGGTGATCATATTTCCCACTACCTCTTTATTCTTGTTGCAAAATCTTTTTCAAGACTTCTTTATAAGGTAGTTTCAGAGGGTAGTATTCATGGCGCTAAGACTAGTAGGATTGGACCCGAAATTTCTCAAATGTTTTCTACTGATGACAATTTACTCTTTACAAGAGCCACCTTATGAGAATGCTTGAAGATAGTCGAGATTCTTAGCCAATATGAAGAAGTATCGAGTCAGAAAGTCAATTTTGATAAGTTAGAGGGTTTTTTCCAGTGAGGGGTTATTAGCACTAAGCGAGAGGAACTATCAAATCTATTGGGTATAAGACTTGTAGAGAAGAATACCAGGTACTTAGGTGCACCTACTATTATAGGCCGTAGCAAGAAGGAGGTGCTTAGTGTCCTAAATGATCGAGTGAGGAAAAGGTTGAAGGGGTGGAAAGAAAAGTTTCTTCCCAGGGCAAGGAAAGAATTTCTTCTCAAATCGGTCATCAAAGTCATTCTAACTTATCTAACGAGTATCTTCAAGCCCTGGGGACAGATTATTCAGGACATACATCACTTGTGTGCTTGTTTTTGGTTGGGGTCAGTGAATGACAAGAGAAAAATTCACTGGAAAGCATGGGAAGATCTTTGTAAACCAAAGTGTTTAGGCGAGTTGAGATTTAGGTGGCTTGATAAATTCAGTGATGCACTCTTGGCCAAACAAGGGTGGAGAATTCTACAAGATGAAGATTTCTTTCTAAGTACAGTTCTCCAAGATAAATATTTCCCAAAGAGCAATTTCCTAGAGTTAGCACTAGGATATGCTCCTAGCTACTCTTAGCATGGAGTGTGGTATGCTAAGGCTCTTCTTAAGGAGGGTGTTGCTTGGCACGTAGGTAATGACACTAATATTAACATTTGGGAGGATGCATGATTAATTGATCAGGAGGATAAATATGTTGCTATGCCTAGACCAACTGATGATGCCATGAGAAGTGTTAGCGAGCTAATTGATCATGAGACAACTACTTGGAAAATGGAGTCGATTAACCAAATTTTCCATAAGAGTGACAAACGAATCATTGTATCCATTGCTCTTAGTTCAAGACTCCCCAAGGACCGATGAATTTGCTGGCCTTCTGACAGAGCTATTTTATCTATTAAATTGCTTATTTATTTAGGAGCTTGATTAATCTATAGGAGTTTAAGAAATTTTGGGTAATTATTTGGGACTCTAAGTTATACATAAATGCAAAAACTTTTGGTGAAAATGATATACTCAAATTTTGTCTACCAACTCCTTGCTTGTGCACCACCATATCTCTCAATTTGATACTTGTACATGTTGCCACAATGGGGGTGAAGATCAATGGGGTGCCATATTTAAATGTGAGCCTATTAGGGATGCATGGGAAGGATTGGACGATGCGATTTTGAGTATTAAATCTACTGTGAGTACCCTTGGAGAATTACTTAAGGTGTAGCATGACCACCTTCGCCACAAGACTTGTTTGATATGTCTTACTATGGCTGGCTGGCTTGGTTTAGTCGGAATGAGGAACTATTATTGTTAGTGTAGTGCGCTAACAGACTGTTGGGAGAGGCCTTTTCGATTGAGGAAAATAAGAAGGCGAAATTTATCCCAGGCAAGGTTGTCACTGGTATTGTATGGCAACCCCCTCCTAGGGATCATCAAGCTCATTGTAGATGCCTTAATCCAGCAGTGGGTGGGTCGGTATGGAGTTGTGGTGAGGGGTGGGAAAGGGGATGTTGTGATGGCGGCTATGAGAAGAGTCAAAGCTTGATGGGCACTAAGTATTGCTTAGGCTAAGACAACTCTTTACGGGATTCAATTGGTGCAAAGGTTATTTGCAAAAGATTATTAATGAGTCAGATTGTTCGTCACTCATTCAAAGGATGAATAAGTCCTCTTTTTATTTGAGTGAGTTAGGCTTAATTTTAGATGATTTATTCTTCTTTAGTAATAGTTTTCTGTTTTGTGATTGGACACATGTTAAAAGAGATGAGAACTCTGTGGCTTATTGCTTAGCTTGGGTCATTCCTTCGGGGTTCAGTAGGTTTAGCTTAGGGTGTGTTCGATGGCTATCTCAAGCTTTGTACTGATGACTGTTTTATCAATGAAGTTAGTTACCTATTTTCCTTTGGAAAAATATTAAGTTGAGAATCCATTTGTTTTTTTGAAAAAAATTCAATAATAAGAGTAATTAATCAATTTTACAATTCAATGTATTTCACTTTTTTTATATTTTTAGAAAATAGAACAAATTTACTTAATAGAATCAATAGTTTTTTTTATAATTTTTAATACTTGTGGGTATGCTTTGTTTGTATCCTAGTTGTTTGAAAATTTACATATCCTTCATCATTTCATATCCGTGAATCATAGGTTATAGTCCCATTACGAGGCCTCATATCATGTGATCATATTGTACCACTTACCTGTTGTAGTACTTAATTTTCCACTTTAGCACTTTTTTTTAAAAATTGCTGTGAGATAATGGAAAATTTATAATTTCTTGAGTAAAATGGGCAGGGTGGAATTATTTTTTCATTGTGTATTGTTCAGCCTTTGCAAGTAGAATTTATTTTTTTATTTAAAAGCTCGAAATTCTTACCAGTTTAATCCATTAAGTAAGAAGTCTGTAGGGAGGAACACGGTTGCACATCTATTGGCAAGAATGGTCTTCGAGGTGGGCGATGAACAATTATTCCGTACTGTTTTCCTGCATAGCATTGGCTTGCTGGTGGAGACAGATTTATATTAATTAATGAAACCAGCCCCTCTGCTTTAACTCAAAAAAGAAAAAAAGTAAGGATGTATAATAAACAATTTTTTGGCAAGGACTTTACCTTAAAATTACCTCGTTGTCCATATATATTCTATGTATAATTTGTCACCTTTTATATATTAGATATGTATTAGAATAATATTGACTTTCATATGCTGTTATGGTGCACATATTCTACGTACGTGTTATAACGCGTGACCCTATATTGCGAAGTTTGTTCAAGAAGCAAACTTCTCATATTAATTTTGATTTTATTAGTTTGCATTCAATTTTTTAGTTGTAATTAACATATGTCATGTTTTTATCAAGAACTTTTTGTTCATTGAGTATTTGTTAGGTATTAATTCCATTATACATCATGACAAAAAAGAGGAGACATCGTGTTATGCTTTTACCTTTTGTATTGATAAGTCATATATAACTTTGCTTTAAGAAAAACAGATCACATATTAATTTTGGCTCCTTAGCCCAATTCTCTGACTTTGTCCTCGTTAATTTAAGATGACTTGTTAATTATACCTTCAAAGGTTTTTTTTTTTTTTTAAGAGTGTGTTTATTAGGGGTGAAAATGATTTTCTTATTTTAGGATGCTTGGTAAAATAAGGAAGGTAAATTTGTTTTCAGGGAAAAATCAATTTCCTAGAATGAAAAAAATATTTTCACTTTAAATGGAGTGTAAGTTGATTTTATGTTTCATTGGCGCTTATACGGTTTCACATTTTCCTCTCTTCCATATCTATTTTATCGACATATAGTTCGAAAATTGAGATATTGACATATAGTTCGAAGATTAAGGTAGTATATTAAAGATTAGTAAAGCTACATCATCACAATGCTGATACCGATAACGATGCCGGTGAATCTAATAACCATAATTTCATGAAAATCCAAAACGCTCTGCAATTTATCATCAGTAATAAGAAGATAGAGAAACTCACTTGGTTTTTTTCCTCTTCTTTGTTTGGATTCCTATTTGGAGGTGTAAAGTCGATAAGCGTTGCTAACATCAAATCGTTGGTAATAGGTAAGATTAAAAAAATTAACAAATGTACATATTGTCACAACTTTGATATGAATAATATCACTATTGTAATATAATTTCCCAAAGAATAAAATATAAATTTTTATTTTTCTAAATACTTTACTTATTATTGTTTTTTTTTTCCACTTACGTGCCTCTTTTTAACTTTTTTTCTCATTTTTTGTTAATCAAACTCATTTTTTAGAAATTTTATTTTCTCTTTTATCAAACAACTGAAAATATAAACTGAAAATAATTTTACATGAAAAATAATTTTATGTAAAAAATAATTTTTTTAAAAAATAATTTTTAACTCTAACAAACACGCCGTCAGTGTAAAAACAGAAGCTTAACACGAAATGTTAATTCCGAGGTGTTTGTTAACCAAAAAAGCCGGGAAAAAGGCTGTATTTTTAGTTAAAAGTTAAAGCTGGTAAAAGAGCACATCATCACCATATCATTCGATTGCAGACACTAACGAACCATGTTGCCCTACATCAGCCTTTGTCTTGGTTGAAAGTGTTTACTGTGAGTCTGTACCTACAATAATCAGTCCTTACATGCAAGGACAACTGACTGTATGCACTGGCATCAGTGTCCATCTTTTCGAGAGCAACGACATCGCATGACAAAGCCCCACAAAGTCAATCATATATGGTCTTTTTTTTCCATTTTTATTTTTTGATAAACTTAAATCTGCAGCTCACTGATGATTACTGACTACATGCATTGGCATCAGTGTGCATCAGTGATGAGCATAATACAAAACAATCCCCAATAACAATTAGAATTTTTAGATTTTAATAATCTAAAATATAGAGTTAGTTGCTAATAATTTTTTCTTTATAAGAACACCAAAATACTTTGATCTTTTAACCTCTTTATTTTTGATAACTTAAACAGAGAAAAAAAATTAGTGAATAGTAATTAGAATTGGGGTAAAGCCGATAGTTTTTCCTTAATACGTATTATTGAGAAAAAAAATCTGGCTAGAGGTCGAAACTTTTGTGGTATTTCTTAAGTTTTCACTATGAGAACAAATTCCCAAAGTTAAAAATGTTAAAATTTAAAAATCCTTATATTTAAAGTTGTTTTATGCCATCTATAATATTGTTGATTGATAGAGATGAATGCATATGCAACTTGACAATGTTAGACATTATCAATAGAAAATTTGTTTAAATTCTATAAATCATTGAAGTACGGTTTTATTAAAGATCAAAAGTAACCAACACATGCTGATTTAAATAGTTTAACATTTGTTCGCTATAAGTACGGTATCGAATTTGAGCCTTGTTTCGTAATGCAAAAATTCTACTCGTAAATAGGCCAACAGGATCTTGGTGTCGATAATAGACCTGAAGATCCTCCCCCTCCCCCCCAAAAAAAAAGAAATCAAAAATATGACATCGTTATGTGAAATCTTTGCACACTGAGGGTTGTTGTTGTTGTTGTTGTTGTATGTGGAATCTTTAACTTAGCTATAGTTAATGGAATTGCTATTTTGGACCCTACTACTGTGAATGGAATTGCTATCATAGGGAAAAACGGTAGCAAAAGCCAACCATTTGAATAGACTGGATATGAGCTTGTACCTGCCTAGAGCCCTAAGAGCCAGGTATTCGTCATATTTGGGAGTAATGCAGTCATATCAGTTGCAACTTACCATCAGATATGATTGGGCAACATCATCAAGAGGGTCTGATTAAATGAACCTAGAAGCATTAGACAGATAAGCAATTGACATTTGTATTATCTTGCCTTCCTCAAGGAATAAATTTTCATTACATTTCTTTCACTTCTACCCTCAATAATTGACATCCCTACCATCGTCTTCTTACGTTAGGCAGGGGATTAGTTTGTTTTTACTTTTACCCTCGATCAGCTCTATAAATAGAGTCACACATTTGGCTCAGCGAAACAACAAGGTCACCAAACAAATTAAAAGCCAAGTACCAGTAGCACTTTCACCACAAATCAGAGATGAACTTTGTAGTTGTGTTCACCCTCTTCCTCCTTGCCCCCCTTTCAAAAGCAATAGTGGAGGACTTTTGCGTGGCAGACTACACTTTGCCTCGCGGCCCAGCAGGGTACTCTTGTAAAGATCCCGATAAACTCACCTTTGATGACTTTGTTTTCAAAGGTCTAGGTATTCCCGGTAACACCTCAAACATTTACTCTAGTGCTGTAACGCCAGCATTTTCATCCGAGTTCGCAGCCTTTAACGGCCTAGGGCTAGCCATGGCAAGGCTAGACTTTGAACCCGGGGGTGTCGTGGCACTTCACACACACCGAACTTCAGAAGTTCTCATTTTAGCCAGGGGGAAAATTATTGCTGGGTTTATTTCTACTAATAACACTGCCTACTATAAAACCCTTAAAGTCGGAGATGTCATGATCTTCCCACAATCACTACTACATTTCCAAGTCAATGTCGGTAAAACTCGTGCCCTTGCATTTGTTACCTTGAATAGTGCTAAACCTGGCCTTCAATTCATCGACAATTCTCTCTTTGGCGGCAACCTCCCTCCGAAGCTAGCAGAAAAGATCATGGTGCTTGACCCTGAGCAGGTTAAGAAGCTCAAGAAGGCATTTGGAGGCACTTTTTAATTCTGCTTATTATCTAAGGATGCATATGTGTGTATGTGTCTCTCTCGCGACTAGTCTAGGTTAATGTTTGCCACCTCAATTACTCTACTTTTGTGTTCCAGTGCATATTCTACTGTATTATGTATTAAGAAAAATGTACTGGAATTCTGTCTATGCGAATCAGCCATCAATTTATAGGTAAAACTAGCACGCTCCCATTATTTTGCATTTTCTAATGCCTTTCCCTCAGGCTTATTTTAGATTCGAGCCATTTATTATTTTTCGATAGTTTTTTTCTTAAAAAAACAATGTGTGGTTTGGCCATGAAAGCATGAGATGGATGAGAACAGATGCAATTAATTGACATAGGCATGAGTAAACAAGGAAAATCAATACTTAAAAAAATTGGACCATAGCATTTCACGGTCAGGGAAGAATGGAAGAATGAGTATAGTCATGTTTTGGAATATCACACGAGATGGAGTCCCACATTGGGAATCTAATGAGAAGAACCATGCATGGTTTTTAAGTTCAGTGGGTTACTCTTCGTATTATCAATTGGTTTTAGGACACAACCTCAACTGAACTTGTTATATTATGGGACTTGGATGAACTAGACTCTCGCCTTGGATCTTCCTCACTCCCTAGTGTTAGAGGTGTGTTAGGCTGGGTGAAACGTGCAGATTAGTGGACTCCATGGATGAGCTAGATTGACTGACATGTAGGTATTAATCAAGCAGGAACATGTTTCCACTAGTGTGGGTCAATGGCATGTACGAACTCTTTGACAGAGACTCCATGTTGGGTGGTATGTGGAACTCCATGGAGTAGAGTGCGGATGTGTTGTTGATGATGACTTGACACCTTGGCAAAGACTTTCATTCAAGGTGGAGCTTGTGTTGATGTGCTTTAGAAGATATTCATGTGTGAGGGGGATATTGTTGGGATGTCACACATGAGCTAGGAGTCCTGCATCAGGAGTATAATGGGAAAGACCATGATATATAAGCCAAGTGATTTTTTCCTATACATAGCAAGTTTTTCGTGTTAAATTTGGTGCCCTATTTAATGTTCTCATCATTTACTTCTACATATTATTGGCTTGTGGCTATCATTTAATTCCTAGGTTGTGAAACTAATTGCTCTTGTGGCTATTCTTGGATCCAACATGGAGTGTCAGAGCCAATGGTGCGTTTGCCTGGGCAAAACCATGTGGAATGGTGGATCCCATGGGCATGCTAGCTGTTATGACAGATGGTTGTTGATCGAGGGGGAACACATTTAATTTTCGTCCAGCATGGCTAGATGGCATGGGTGAGAACTTAGGGGATACCATCAGAAGGCCCTACAAACAAAAGGTACACGTGCCATACATTGTTGATACTCCTAGAATAAACTAGGTGGGATGGAGGCTTAGTGTAGAGTATTAAGCGGAATCTCTGGAGTCGAGTGCGGGTATTCTCTTGTTAGTGGCTAGGCATCTTGGTAAAGGCTTCTACTCAAAGGGGAACATGTATGGATGTGGCTCAGAAGAGACTCATGTGTACGCGAGAAATTATTTGGAACATGGGGTAAAGTTCCACATTGCGAGTTCAATGCGAAGTTATGACTTGTAAGTTTAGTGGCCTACTCCTCTTAAAAAGATGAACTTTATTTGGGCTTATTATCATGAGCCTTGATTGAAGTGAACTCCATAAATGGATTTTGTAACATTGTGCCAGGGCCTTACTCACCCCAAAAAAGGTGATTTGAATTTTAGACTCTCAATAATAACAAAACAAGAAACATCATTAGATAGTTGGTCAGAGCTAATCATAACTGGTTAACTAGAATTTCAATTGACTAAAATAGGTTAATAGAATTTTCAGTTTGTCAAAAACTAAACTAAATCAAACCAAAATTTGGGTTAACTGATATTCAATAATTAACAACAAATGTTACTATAACTAAAACTAAAGAAAAACTGGCAATTAGAATTTCAATTCAATTAAAGAGGTTTTTTATATAGTTGCAAGTTAATTGTTAAGTTTAATAATAAAAGCTTATTTTAAATTCCTTTCATAATAAAAATAAAAGACTAAGCAAATTGGTCAAATAAACCATCACGACAACAACAATTAGGACATTACTGTGCGTCTTATGTTGGAAACGTCTAGGAAAATCAATATGTGGGCACCCCTACCCCAACAATTAATAGAGGTTCAAGAAAAGGAAAAAATTATGAAACATTTTTAATTAATTAAAACCTTTGGCAAAGAATAATGTGGAAGAAAATAGTAGCTTTAAAATAGCAAATATCATTAGATAAAAATAGCTTCCAACAAAAAAGAGAAAAAATGCATCAGAAAATAATAATAAATAGCACACAAATATAACTAAAAGGTGTAAACCAATTTACATGTCAAACAACCTCAATGCATGCCTAAAATTCTAGAAGTGAAGAGCATCTAAAAAGAAACCTTCATAGGCTCTGTAATCCAAATCCTAAACCTTAACATCTTAAGCCACAATTTTCATTAATCGCAAATAAACCGAGAGATGTCTTCCCAAATAAGCAAATCTCGAAATGAGTCCTAAGTAAGGCCTCCACACAATCAATAAAAATAACAAGACCCTAATCAATAAACTGAAAATTGAATAAGCAAATAGCCAACACAAAGCAGAAATCCGTAACTAATCGTAGGAAAGGGAGAGAAAAATGGGATGAAAGGGTGTGAAGTTCTAACAACCATTATCGCAAAACATGTCATTGTTAGGGAGTGTAGACCAAAGCAAAGAGAGGAGTTGAGGCCAGCATGTGAAATCACAACTCAATAATCACATAATTAACCTATAGTGAGTTGATTAAATAATTGTTAGCAATGATATGACTTCTCGATTAGGAATTGCCACCCCTAATAAAGGAATACGAGTAGAAAAGACCCTTTATGAAACCGAAATGTTCTGTTTGCTCCTTTCCCTCGTAATAAAACTTTAAGGTTTAAATTTAGCTCAATCAATATTCTTCAAGAGTTTGACTCTCAAAAGTGAATTTATGAAATGCTTGTTGTTTTGGACGAAACTTGAGTGAGTGGGAGAGAAGCTCGAAGTTACTTTTTATTGGCATGTGGCTTAACTGGTAAAGCTGACGTGCCTTCTCCTCAATGATTTGCACGAATGTCAATCTTGGTTGTTTTTCCTAGGGAAGACCCCCTCCAACATTCAAGTCAGTTTTAAAAAAAAATGAGGTAAAAAGAGGAGAGAAATGATTGAGAGAATTTTACTATTTTTGAGTATGTGAGGTCAATATATTATGTCATGAATAGTGCAAAAGATGTACGTAAGTGCAACCTCGGGAATTTATATCCTTGGGATTAGTACCCAAGGTAAAAAAAAGTAATTGCCCAATGTTTGAGCAAATGACCATTGATCCCTCCTGCTTCCCTCTTTCTCCTTTAAGGTCAGCCCTTGGCCTCTGCTGACTTGGTCCTTGACTTCGGGAAGTTTCGCAGGGAGCTCCCAGCCCCTGCACCTAGACATGTTCCTTGTTGGCCATCATTGTGCCCTCACTAGTCACTATATGAAGACTAGAATGGAGTGTTATGCTTATGATGTTGGAGTTTCCAAGATCATTCAGCTTATCTTCTATACTTTCATTCTGCAAGAGGCGAATCACTTTAGAATCATTTCACCTTTGGTGACCCAAGATATGATAGAGGCTGGAAGAGTTTTGTTGGGAAAGCTTTGAAATCTGGATATATGCCTATAGCGATAAGCTAATCCTTTGTCACAAGTAGGAGATTGGTCTTGGGGCCCCTATTGATTAAGAAGATGTTGACAGTGATGAATTCTTGATGAATGATGGGAAACAAGAAGAGGATGAGT
>NCQV01132527.1:0-11425 GCA_002740545.1 Lophocereus schottii | reverse complement strand
ATCTTAGGTCTTTTGCCTAGATCATTGCCATCATGACATCTTTATCTACATCATCATCCTTACCTTCTCATCAGCATGACAATAGCATGACATCATATAATTCTCTTTTGTCTTCATGTATAGTTTCAAATAAAAGTTTGCATTCAAAAGGAAATAGTTTTAAAGAAAATGATTTTCCCAAATTAACCTCTTTTTCAAATCAAACTTTTCAAGTTAATCGAGCTTATCTTGACAAAGAATTCTATCAAGATTATAATCGGTCTTATCGAGATTGATTCTTTTCCAACTTTTCTAAAGATATGCAATAATTATTCAAAACTATTTGTTATACTCAATTAGCTAAAATCAAAGAAAATATACCTTTCTTTGATTGGCTAAATGATTTTCTTCCAAAACATCAAATTTCTATTCCTAATTACAATAAATACTTGTGTGCCAGTAAACGAAAATTATGGCACCATCTTCTCACAAAGGAAACAACTGTTTCCGTTCATCCCTCGTCTTCTTTTCCAAAGCAAAAAATTCAAAATACTTGTGAAAGATCTCCTTCAAAAGAAGTACTTTGCACGAATGAACTACCATGTAGCGTTCAATCTAAAAGTTCAAATTCTAAATCGAGCTTATCAGATAATTCAAACCTCTCTCAACCCACTGAAGATAATTTCAATAAAACCTAGCTAGGAGAAAATTCTAGCGACCACTCGTTGCGTTGAGTTCTAGTTGATTGAGTCGTTGAGTCATTTTTGTTTTCGTTCCAATTTTGCATTCAGTTTTAGTTTAGTTTAGATTTTATTGTTTTTGTCATTTGATTTAGTATTTTGATTTTGTTTTTATTTAGGATCAATTTAGTCTCATTTTTAGTGTTTATTTTACTGACCAATCTGGCTTATGTTCAGCAAACAAAAGAGCAAGACCAGAACACCTCATCATTGCAGATTTTCACCAATTTTGGATTTTGTTTCAATTATTTGGACCATTTTTAGTCTGAATTTTCCTATGCAAATATTTTTGGTGGATTTAGTATGATTTTTAGATTCTATGTAAATTTGTCTAGAATGTTTGGGACTATGTGGAATTTTCTGTGAATTTTAAAACTAATAATATGTTTGCAATTTTCTGCACAGTTTGGGGACAGAAAAAATTCAAAAAAAAAATATATATTCTAGTGATTGTGTTAAATTTTCTGTGTATAGAGTTCTAATTTTTTAGGACTTTTGTTTACTGTTGTAATTTTAGATTTAGATTTGGTTTGTTTAGGTTTTGGTTACTTTCTATTTTGTTTTAGTTTAGGTTGTGTTTTCTATTTTTGTTTTTGTGTTAGGTTTAGTTTATTTTCTATTTTTTATTTTTGTTTGTAAAAAAGAAATCAAAAGAAATGATGCTTGTGCTTTGTGTTTGTGCTTGTTTTCTTTTTTTGTATTAAGTCATTTCTTACTGTCTAAGTTTTTTGGGTCTTTCTTTTCTTTTTGTAATATAGTTTTATTTTTGTTAGTTTACTTTGTTTTGTTCACTTAATTATTTGAGTGTCTTGTTTCTTCATTTTAGTCATTAGTTTATAGTTAGTTGTCTTAGAGTTAATTTTTTTCTTTTACTTTTTCTTTCAATAACAGATAAAAAAACCTCAAAAATAACAAAAAATTTAAAAACCCAAAAAAATTGAATAAAGTTCTTAAGATTGGAAAAAAAAATCAAGAATGCCAATTTTCAATTTTTACAATTCTAGTATGAACCTTTCTGGACTTATTTATGTAGAGCTAACGATTATCATGCTCAATTGATTCAAAATTTTGAAAAAGGGAAATTTGTGAGGTCATTGCTGTGGGTTTAAATGTTGAGTCTAGAGGTTATGTAGAGTCTATATGTCCTGGATGTTTACTGGAATTAGGTTTGCTGGGATTATTGCCTAGAACTCAGGATGAGATTTGGGATTTCTTTGGAAAATTAACTTCGAATACTTATGAGTTTGCACAAGGTAAACAGATCTTGGGATACCCAACTCAGTGTGAATTTAATTTTCCTGCTAATTGACCACTATGGCAAGCGCGTGGGTAGTCGTAATATAGATAAAAAGATTGCTCCTCAGGGATCAATGTAATCTATCAAATTTTATCTACCAAAATATGCTAAGTAAAATTCTAATTCAATAGAGTTCGTTTTAATAATTTCTAATTCACTAATTTTTTTAATCAATTAAGGAAACATGCCTAACAATTCCTGTCGTTATGAAAGTTGATTGGATCAAAATGATAAGGATGTGCTTTTCTCTAACCAGTTAATTTCAAGGATTTGTAGTCTATCCAAAAATTTATTATATTCTTTCAAACTCAACTGAATTTGCCTAGACTAAACAAAAGTCGTTCTTCCAAACTAATTTGTCTTAATCCAATTTCAACACCTTCGGTTACACTCTATGTCCTCCTAACATGCAAATCTCTCTTGCAAGGCAACGTTATGTCAGGTTTTATCAAGCAGTCTAACAATCAAATGTCACCTTTCAGTTTTTCACTCAATTATTTCAAGCGTGCAAGCAAATTTTGGTCAAAAATCCACTCATAACATGATAATCACTTGATAGAACGAATTCAAACCAATCAATGAAAATAAGCATAATTCTTTATATTAAAACATGATCCAACTATACTTTCATAAACTACTAAATCTCTAGACAAAATAAAAACTACTCGCTCATGATTATGGACTAAACAACTAACCAACATTTTGTGAAATTTGAGCGGAAGGGCTTGACTGAGAACCACCTTCAACCACGGGCTTGAAACCGCCTCAAGATTAAACAATCACGCTCAAGATTTCTCACCAATATAAACACCGAACTAAAAAGAACAAAAATTTAAGAAAGAAGATGAACTATGCTATTCTTGCTTGCTTTCTATCTATATCTCTATACATATGCCCTTCTCTTCTGCTACTGAACAAAGCCGTTTTATGGGAGAGCTTCGACAGTTTTAGCCACACAGCCAAAGGAAGACGAAGAGGCAATAGTTTCTCAACTCACTACGGACTGTGGCAGATGCCACGGTCTGACCATGGTCTAGGCTGGAATTGATTTTCTGCTCTTTTCTTACTCCACAGGCATAGCATCACATGAGTATCCATGGGAGAGGTCAAAATACATCTATTAAGGGTCAAATAGAGGGTCAAATGCTGGATAAAAAGGCCTAAATTCCTGCAAAACATATCAAACAACCATACCCAGGCATAAATTGAGAATAGGAGTACAAATAATAACATTAAGCACGTAATTCTCCTCAAAATGTGGCAAAATACCCCTAAAAATGATGTATGCATTAAGCACTTATCAAACTCCCCCATACTTCAAGTATTGCTTGTCCGTAAGCAATGCTAAAAACCAAAAATATATAGAACCTCCTCAAGATAGATGTAAGTAGCATTCAAATCACAAAGCTGATCCAAAAGGTGCCTAAAAACATACAAAAATCATTAACAAGCAGAATAGGGAATGAAATTTTCGAAAACCTTTCGATAGACCACAATGTCAAACTTGAGTCAATCTCTCCAAATCGTTAAATACAGTCATTTGAACATATGAAATAAGTAAGGCAAGCAAGACCGGTAAAACCTCGTTGTTGTTGATGTATTTAAGCCTAACAAATGCATGAAATTACAAAAGGGAGCCACGAATTCACATGGGCAGAATGGTGGAGAGAGGTCTGAATGCAACACGAACAAAGGATAGTAAAGTAAGTGCGCTAGCAAGGATAATTCGAAAAGCCACCTTGGTTCACACACTTGGGCAATCTTCTCAGATCAACTGGATTATAGAACTTAATCACCTTTCCAGCTGGGTTAAGAAGACCTAGAGACTAATGTATATATTCAAGGAGTTCATTATCATTTCTCAAACTCTACTTCAAGGAAGGTAAAAGTCCAAGAAGATCATGCCGGGAAACATTCATCCCTGGTTCTATTATATGAATTCCATGATACAAGACACATTAAGGAGTTTATGTTGAACTTCAAAGTGCCTTTTCCAAAAGGGATTTCCAAATGGGGATTAAGAGCATCATGCACCATGCCCATAAATCCTACTACTATTATTGAGCTCAAGAAAGGTCAAGAGAAGCTTAAGGATGAGGCCAAGTAGAGAGCCCTCACTTACAAGAAAGCCATGGAGATCCCTAATGAGTTAGCACCTAGCTCATCTGCATACACCCCTTGGTTTTGTCACGCTTTTGCAGCAAAGTGTAATGTGCCAAATTGCTGATGGTCCTTACATTAATCAAGCCTAAAGAATAAGCTTTCCAATAAGACTAACCACGTTTTATTTGGAGTCCATTTGGTTGGTCAACCTCAGCTCATAAAATCGGATATCAAACTGCAGGCTAGTTTTAGCCAGTCTCCACTCTTGGCCTATAACTTTTGAAAGGCTCATCTAAATGCTATGAAACCACCTCCTTTGGAAACTAGACATCCTAATATTTCCAATGAATCAAGAATCATGGAATTTGAATCAGTAAGCAGAGAGATATTCCTGTTTGAAGTTGGGTAAACTGCTGATGTGAAAGCATTAAATGCAAAATGCGTGAACAATGTGAATGCTCCCCATTTCGGCTCTTACTGCTTTGTGCCTCTTCCAAAGTCATGTATCCCCTCCTCTTGCAAGGGTAAAACATGTGGGAATTGTAGATGCATGAATCCCCTTTGCTACTACACTCTTTTCACACCAAAAGACATTAAGAGACACACCTCTTCACCCTTGGTGCATCCGAATGTAGCTGCAGTAAATTTACTTGTTTTCTTCACACCCTTTCATGTATTTTTCTTCGACCTTTTCGTGTGTAAGGCCTCTACTATATAAAGGCCATAGTTTAGAGTTTAGAGTCATTTTCATTATTCATCAACTTTCGGATTAAGCAATACAAATTCAGCATTTGAGTGGATTCTCATTTGTGTGTTCGAAACCTGGTTCTATATCTTAAGTGTTAGCAATCTCAAGTGGTGTTCTAGGTCTCTTATTCTCAGCTAGGTGGTGATTAACTTCTGTATCCTAGATTGGGTTAAGGGATTACCCAAGGTTTAGCTTGAGTGGCTCCATTGGATTATCTCAAAGTCAAGTCTTGAACTATCTTTTTTACTTTCCTTGTTTTCTTAATTACACAAACCACAAAAGTACTTAGCTTGGTCATTTGGACTCTCTATTATATACATCAGAGACCCACTTGAGATGCCACACTCAAGATACAACACTAGGATTTCAAAGGAGAGAGTTTCCTTAACTCAAGCCTACGATTCAAACAAGTTCTTATACAAAGGACAAATGGCTAGCTGTTAAAGAAGCATTCAGCCAATTCCAAACTCAAAACCCAGCTAAGCGGGATCGAAAGTACACTAGGGGAGTGGGGGGTTGTCAATTCAATCACCTAAGTGGAAAAGCGCATCTAATCTAACCTTGCCAACCTCATTAGACTAATGATGCTTCAAAATGAGGTGTCAAGGTTTCAAGGTAGCCTAAACACATCATTACAAGTCAAAATGCAGCAACTGCACAAGAGAAGCCCAAGAAACAAGACCATTGTACCAGCTAGTATGTAACCAAGTTAAGGGGTTTTTTGTTTGTACTTTAGCTGGATAAAAGCAGCACACCCCTTGTACATATGGCTTGATAAATATTTATGTCTTCTTTCATGCCGCAAAGTTTTAAAAAGATTGGACTTCACTAAGTTAACTTAATTTCCCTTGAATCTACCCTTCGTTGGATTACCGCCAGAACTGCACTATTTGAAAGAACTTATTGATTGACTTAGAAAATAATCCCCAAATGACTTGAAACCTGATTTATTTGAAAGCTAACATCTTGAACTTAAAGGGAGTGGCCAGGGCAGTCAATCATGCCCTGGTCTCAGAGGCCCAATTTTAGCATGGAGATTTAGTGTAGATCCACTTAAAGAAGGAAAGATTTCCTCACAAATGCAAGTCCAAACTTATGCCAAGGTCGGATGGTCCTTTTGAGGTCATTGAAAAGGTTGGTCCTAATGCTTATAAAATTGACCTTCCTGGTGAGTATGGAGTCTTGGCCACCTTCAATGTGGCTGACCTCAGCCTACACTAAGATGAAGGTGAAGAATTTTTGCGTTTGAGGTTAAACTCCAATCAATCGGGGCGTATGATAAAGACCATTCCATAGAGTTTTTTGAAGATCATCCAGTAAGCATTAAGGACTCCACCAGCACTAAGGAAATTAGGGAAGTACATGCTTTGGTCCAAGAAGTCACACATTAGCCCTCGCACCTACTGGCCAGTTCAAGCAGAATCTGGCCCGATTTCGTGCAACTTTTTTTCTTTTAAAAACAATTAAAGCCCTATACAAAAGAACGGGCAAAAACTAGTGCAACAAATTCTCCACCTTCTCTAAATAATAGGTACACTCTATGTCAACAATATCTTATCTTTTCATAAACAACATAATAGCTTTCTATTGGTAATATTTTTAGCTGTATTTTTTTAGCAATTTTAATTCTTAATTTTTAATTCATAATACTTGAAAAGCAATTATTTTTTAATGAACAAAAGATTAATTTTACAGTATACATTGATTAAGATTTGTTTTTTTAATATCTTTTGGAACTTTATTGAATAGGATATTTTTCAATAAAAATGCAAGAATTTTTTACGAACAACAGAACATTGCTATTGTAAAATTCTATTCTTTTAACAGTAGGTTGTATTTTGTGAAGTATATGTCAAAGTTTTGTGAACAACAGGCGGTGAGGACGAATTGTCAACTCCCAACACCATAATTCACACAAAAGAAATACAAAAATGATGGATATTCTCTTTGATTCAATCTCAAACAATCAAGGTGATTGTGAGATTAGAGCTCAAAAAAAAAGAGATCTTAAAAGGATATACATTTTCCATCTAATGTCCCTCCTAAAGGCTTAGAGCCACCAAATAGAAATTTTAAAAACAGTTACACACCATTTTCGGTAAAACCGAGTCCCGCGTTCAGCTTCCTCACTTTTTAAACTGTATAGTGTGCCGTGACTGGTATGTATGCCCCCTCCTTTGTAATAGCCTAGCCCTAAATTATGGTTATTCATTTAATTAACTCATATTAATGATTTTCTCAAATTTATATATTGCATTTAATCATCCCAGTGGGGAAAAATTTATTTGGGCCCTCACTTGGCCATTCGGGTTTAATTTATTTATTTAATTATTAACTAAAACTTTGGAAGAATTGATAGTAGGCCCTAACAAGTTTAACATAAGTAATTTATTTTGTTTTCCATAACATTACAAAAATTTAAATTTGAGCACACAAAAATATTATCGTTACGAAGCACTTTATTCTCGAGCCCAAGTTATTTCGTCCCAATTTGAAGCCCAACAAGTTTACATGTTAACCTAACTAATTACCATGATTAAGCCTAATCGTGGTTAGGAAAAAGTCATTTTTTTGAGCTATAAATTTAGCCAAGGCATGAGACAAGTCAAAAAAATACAACAACTCAACCCACATCTCTCTCTCCTCTCTCTCTTTGCACGATCAGCTGCTGCTACTACTATTTTGGGTGTTTTTCGACCAGTTTCTGGCCAACCCCAGTTGCCTCTGACCCCCCGACATCCTAATACCACTAGGCACCATTCTACATCTTCAAGACCACTAAATATCCCCTCCATCTCTACTTTTATCAAGCTTGAAGTGAGTAATCTTAGTCTTGATCTTGTTGGTTTTGATGTTTATCTTAGTTTTGATTCTTGTTTTGATGTTTTTGATTATTGATCATGATATTTTTATAAGAAATAAGAGTTATTTTGATGTTGATCATGGTAGAATTGAGTTGGGAGCATGTTAGGGTTAGGGTTATTCATAGTCATACAAGCTTTAAAGTGGGAAATTTGTTTTTCTTGGTTTCTAGTATTTGATTTAGTGGTTTTAATCTCTAATAATGTTATGAGGATATTTTTGGTGATCTTGGATGAAGTGGAAGCTGGCTAAAAGTTAGGGTTTTATTGATTATGCAAGGTTTAACCTTCCTTTGATAGCATGCATGCCATTAGCATATATTTGATTGAAAAATGATCTTTGATGTACTTGTTTTTGAAGTGAAATTGAGTGTAATAGTTTTGTATGGTGATGGAAAGAACCAAAGCCTTGTTATATGACTTTGAGGTGTGATTTTAGATGGGGAATTGTGTGAAAGGAAAGGAAAAGGCCTTAACAGTGAAGGCTGAAAAATTTCAAAAAACAGGGAAATATTTATGATTAAACTAGTAATTATCAGTCCACTAAAAAATTATGATTTTTGGTGGATAAATAGTTCAGTGTTAACTTTCAAATGCCTTCTGAATCGTCTTAATCTGAGGCATGTGGAAAAAGCTATAGCCGTTTTATCACTTCCTTTGATAGCAAGCATGTTATTAGTGTATATTTGATTGAAAAATGGTCTTTGATGTACATGACTTTGAAGTGAAATTGAGTGCGATGGTTTTGTATGGTGATGGGAAGGACCAAAGCCTTGCTACATGACTTCAAGGTGTGATTGTGGATAGGGAACTGTGTGAAAAGAAAGGAAAAAGCCTTGACAGTGAAGGCTAGAAAATTTTAGGAAATAGGGAAATTTTTGTGATTAAACTAGTAATTATCAGCCCACTAAAAACTTTTAATTTATGGTGGGTAGATAGTTCATTATGTTAACTTTTAAATCCCTTTTGAATCTTCTTAATCTGAGGTCTGTAGAAAAAGTTATCACCGTTCTACCATAACTATGCAGGTTAGACCAAAATTGACGTACTTGTGTTCTAACCCCATTTTGGGAACCCTATGGTGGGAATCGTGTTTTGCTTTTCAAATGAAAGTTTTTTGGGACTTCTTAAGCTTTCAATATTCAAGATCTGTGTCTTAATTAGCGATTGGAGGACTACATTACAAGTCATTCTTTCTAAGCCTTTGTTATGCTCTTACTTTTCTTTTACTAAATTATTAACTATGAAAATAAAAATATTCACTAACTACATGTTACTAGAACGATATTTTTGTTCAAAATCAGGGCCTGACCTCTCATTTCCTTCCCTTTTATGCATAACCTAATTCAGTGACACTTCATTAAAAACCCCAGGTATGTTCATTGCCTGTGTCTTTAGCAATCAGCATGTATTTATCAAGATTATAATGTTTTAGTAAGTACATCAATGAATTAGTTTAATCAATTATTTACCATATAATTAGTGACCCCATCAGTTATCAGTTACAGGGCATTATCCTTCAGTTACCCATGCAGCTTTAGGCCAGTCTCTAGATTGATTGGGCAGGTGTACACCTATCTTCATATCACAACAGTTACTATGGGTTCACTATTAGATAATAATTGACAATGCAGTTTTATATTCATACTATTCCCTATTTTCAATTAAAATGAATTGCAATGTAGGCCCAACCATTTTTTTTTTCTTGAACGTTTAACAATAAAGGAATGCATGTACTGAGCTGCGGCTCACAGTTCGAAATATTTTCATATTTTGTTTTAGGGAAATGTTCAAAGAATCACCCGCGGGCTGACAGGCCGATTGGAGAAGACAAGTGAACGAGAAAGTCAAAATGAAATAGAGGTGTTTTAGTGCTGAAAGGTTTTGAGTACTGTATTATGAAATATTTTGATGTTAAAGCTACATACTCTACCAGAGTGATTACAGTCAGATGTAAACCCTGGAGTAGTTAAATGGTTTGACATTAGAACTGTTTATATTTGGTTTGATGGGTTGTAATTATGTGAATGTCTTTTCGCGAAAATCATTGATTAGCGTTACTAAAATTTATCATTTACAAGCAAAGCCTTGTCCTTTTGGACGACAGTAATACCCTGATCATTCGGGATATTACTTCTAATTGGTGAAACTATCGAAGAGAACGCAAACAGTGAATTATGTGCATTTGGGGCGTTACATCCTTAATATGACTTCTTCCCTCCAACTTCGTATTCTTTTTTCTTCTCTGAGTAATCATCCCCTGAGATCCTCATGGACCACGGCATCCCTATGAATATGGACTTACTCGGCTGGGTAGACCCTGAGAGTGACAAGGACAAATTGCCAGCTGTGGTTGTGTGGAAAGCAATGAATGAACCGGTGCCTCTTCTATGCTGGAGAGAGAAAATAGTATTTTAAAAGGGGTAACATGATGAAGTTATCTGCGGAAAGGAGTGGGTAAAGATCCAACAACGAACTCATTAGGAAGATGAAGAAAGAACATGATAAATGGGATCACCAGTTGGGCGGCTCCTTTTTTTAGGGGGATGTTTGTGGTGGAATAGGTGATGTTGTGATGGGGTGGGGAACGTGCAGCGGAGGTAAGAGAGGTAATAGCATTTTGTGAGGAGATTTTTTTTCCTCCTTTTTTTGGGATCATGACGATAAATGTTTGGTCATAGAGTTGATAAAAAAAAATTTTCAAGTAGTTTAAGTTTTGAAAATAGACATTGAATTAGTAAAGATGCCTCAGAGATTGGAAAAGTTACATAGTCTGGAGTTCAATATATGGGGTGTATATTCAAGTAAACTATAAATATATATGTTACGGTGTGTGCATATATGTATGACTAGTATTTGATTTTTTGTCTTTCTAATATGATTCTTGATCAAATTTCAGTATACTATTATTCTGAAATAGATTATTAATGCATATATTGTTTTCCCCTAAATTTGAGGAATGAAGCTATTTTATCAATCAATATATGTCATTTGCATTTTTGCCTTTTGTGGACTCATTTTTTTCATGAAGATGAATCATTTAATTGTTAAATTCAAGACCATAAATGATCATAGTAGAATGAAGCCAAGTGTGTTTTTGTCATGTGATTCTAAAGCAATAAATATTTAGAATTTGGCTACCTACATGTATTTGATACATATATATTAGAAGAGAAAAAAATGTTCTAATAGTGAAATATTCCTTAAGACATTCAAAAAGAAGAAAGAGGGACAAAATTGTTCAAAAGAGGAGAACATAATTTAGATATAAGTCAATTATTACAGTAGAAAAAAATTTCAATTGTAGAATTTTGCCTGTATCACGGCTAAAACTAAAAAGAACTACACAACTACTTCATGGATAGGGTATATCATATAACAGCATAGCAAAATATTGCACACCAAAAAATAAAACTTTATTTGTTAATGCTATTGTTGTTTTAGTTTAATATTTTTATTCACTTTGGATGTACAAAAGAATATTATGTGTGTATGTGCATTTATATAACATTATAGCAACTACATATATATATATATACATACATATATATATATATATATGTGTGTGTGTGTGTACACACACACACACACACACACACACACACACACACATATATATATATAGATAGATAGATAGATATGTTCATATATACATATATATATGTATATATATGTATATGTATTTGTGTGTGTATCT